>JAQFXT010000257.1:0-52535 GCA_034683725.1 Strigamia crassipes
TCAATTTAGATATTGAATTTAGTCATTTTGGTCAATTTAGATATTGAATTTAGTCATTTTGGTCAATTTAGATATTGGATTTAGTCAATTTAGATATTGAATTTAGTCAATTTAGATATTGAATTTAGTCAATTTAGATATTGAATTTAGTCATTTTGGTCAATTTAGATATTGGATTTAGTCATTTTTGTCAATTTTGATATTGAATTTAGTCAATTTAGATATTGAATTTAGTTAATTTAGATATTGAATTTAGTCAATTTAAATATTGGATTTAATCAATTTAGATATTGAATTTAGTCAATTTAGATATTGGATTTAGTCAATTTAGATATTGGATTTAGTCAATTTAGATATTGGATTTAGTCAATTTAAATATTGAATTTAGTCAATTTAGATATTGGATTTAATCAATTTAGATATTGAATTTAGTCAATTTAGATATTGAATTTAGTCAGTTTAGATATTGAATTTAGTCAATTTAGATATTGAATTTAGTCAATTTAGATATTGAATTTAGTTGTTTTGGTCAATTTAGACCTGCATTTTAAAGATCACAGCATTCAATCAGCATTTTTCACTCAATCATCGTCAATTATATAATTATAAGACACAATTTAGTGGCTATCTGTGAGAAAATATGTACGGTTCTGCGCACACTTGTGCTGACGTCAGTGACAAGGTCGTTACTGCACTTTTTCAACAGGAGAGATGCGGGTTCAAACCTGATTGAACATGTGGAAATTTTACTAGAATGAAAGAAAAAAAAAATTTGAAAAGCATGAATTTTTTTTGGTGAGATGATTAATGCAGTCAAATCTTGTACGTTGATGCTGAATGACGTTTCACTTGTGAAGTCTCTGGGAAATCACAAAGGATTCAAAGTGAAACTTCTCTTCATGCGAAGACTATCTACCCAATCTATAGTAGTAATTCCAATCCCACTGAATCCTGACACGCATCAACAAATTTTATAGTTGAAATTGATGTCTAAAATATGTAATTTGACCGTTTAAATTGGATGAATTAGACCAAACCCATTTTGATTAATGCAATTAGTGAATATTAATTTGTCATACAAAATTAACAAATCAAGTTAAGAGTGGTTTTAAGCTTATGTCAACAATCACAACGAGAGAGCTATGGTTGCAATAGAATAGGAGAAGGCGGCCATTAAAACCGTTTACCGGTCGATCAATCAATCAAACTCGCTTCCCAAGAGATGAGCAGTTTCGTTGTACTTCACTGCTTGTTATTAACACTTGGTGTAATGAATCAAAAATATCTATCGTGAATTGAGGGTTTAAAGGTAGGTTCACACTAGACGCAACGCAACAAAAAATAAAAGTCAAACGCAACGCATTAGGTGCGTTCAAAGTAAAATGGATTTCGGATAAAATCAAACTAATCAACGAAATCAAAAAAAAATCCATTTTACAATAGATGTTGCGTTTTGCCGCCATTTTGGGTCGAGGTCGATTGTGATTGGTCGGTTGCGTTGCGTGCTTCAACGTGGAGTTGAAATCTACATCAACGTCAAGAATTTTTTGTGTTGCAACGATGCAACCAGCTTGTGTGAACACAAGTGTGAACCTACCTTTAGGGGCTGTCTTAATCTTGTTTCTAAAACAACTTTTAGTTGACTAGGTTTATTAAATGAGATGGACAGTGAGAAGCAAACATTTCCACACTTGTGCGTGATCCATTAGGCAAGAAAATTGCAGTTTTCTGCTCTGGTAATGAGTTATAAACATGCACGTCTGTATTTCTGTCTCGGCTGAGTGGAGGAAGTAAGTTTGTTTGGTTAATGCAGAAAAAAGTTATTTGTCAGCGCACGTAATTCACACTTTGAGTCATGAAATTGGTGGTTGTGCAATACTGAAACGTTGAAATTCGGATACATGTTTGTATGAAAACAACACCATTCAACATATTTTGCAATAAAATGCATGAGTGGCTGGTTGCATCACTCTGGGCAGAAAGATGGGTCTCGGGACGAGAATAAAAATGAAAACAATGATAAGAAGTAAATGTGTTTTTTTTTGGGTTTTTTTTTTTTTATTGCTCGCATTTTAGCATAAACATGGAGGGATGTTTTATACTCCACAATAAAACGTTTCAGTAGCTGTTATCATGTGCTATGTGTACAAGTGCATGCTTATCTTGATCGACAAAAAACAAATCTAGGTTGCGTGTTGTTTATTGGCAGGCATGTTATGCCAATGAACAATGTGCTCTAACAGTCCGGATTAAAAGTATTATAAGAGATAACCGCAAGGTGTGGTGTGATTTCTGGGTTTGGTAGAAGAGTTTGGTCGAAAATTACCCGCGAAGTTTAAAAACTTAAAGGGATCGTCGGCTCTATATGTTTAAGATGTAAAATTAACTTTAGTTTTTATAAATTTTATTTATTATACGGGACTCTTTTTGAAGTGAAACTTCTTTAGGCGCGTTAGAGGTTTTGGGGTTAGAGTAATTCGAAATCTGACGGAAGTGAGTGGCGAAAATGCGTTACGCGAAAGAGGCGCCGCCTATTGCCGAACACAATAAACAATAAATTGCTAATTTTTACAATCTTACACTTATAATTATCAAGAACCCTCTTTTTATTTAATTCCCACAACTTGTATACAAGAAGTTTCACCACACATTCTTTTTCTTAAATTTGTGTGTGTAGTTCGGGAAGAAGAACAGCAACTGCGGATATAGACGAGTTGCACGCTAGACACATTGTGCTCTTCTATTTTGTGATGTATCTCCCACTGGAAAGCACTACTTCATTCTCATTGGGTGCCTGTGAGGCTCTATAGCAAATAAACAATGCACGTTCCAACCGCATGACTGTCACGTCAGCCTACATAAAAATTGTTTGAAATGCAATATTTAAATTTTTGTGCATAATTCAACTTTTTTCTTTTATTTTTATTTATTGTAAGGAGAATATACAATTTGAATACAAATAATTAAAAATGAGCCTGACGTTAAGCTGCATCCAAAAGTCTGTAGAAATGACGAAAATTTGAAAAAAAATTAACTTCTAATACTTGGATTTAATTTTCCGTTTAGGATTATTAGATATACCACTCGAATAACATCTAATAAAATTTCCAAAGTGATTCGATAATATTTATTTAAAACACCATATATCTTCGATTAAAAGCCGCGGCTTTTATTACAAATCGCCTCTCTCGGCCCCGGTTACTATACGAAGCAGTGGCTGTTTTTCAGTCTTTTCATTCATTCTACGCTCGTTTTGAGATTCAAAACATACATAGAACAAACGTTACAGTTATGAAATGAACGTGGAATGTTTCTTCCAACTTCATTTTCGTTTATTTGTGGCCTCGATTTTTAGCTGCAACTACTATTCGAGGGCGGCTTTTAATCGATGAAATACGGTAACAGCAATAAATGAAAAAACCAGGTGTTAAATTTGATGTTCTCTGTGTGATTGTGAGCAAATCAATAAATATCGAAATTACATTTAAAAGTTATACCGATTGCTCGTCTTTGCGACTGCGGTTTTTATTTTTGTTTCAAAGAAAGCGACCCTCTCTGAAATTGTTTAATTTTATATGGACGCAGAATTGAATAAAAATGAAATGTCGCAGTACAGTTTCACTTGAAAAAATATTGAATGTCATCAGAGAAGAATAAGCTCCGGATGAATGAATAATTCAACAGGTGCGTCACTGGTTGCATGCTCGATCAGCCTCGGTTAGCATTTTAATTTGAAGCTGTTTTTATGGGCAAAAACCCTTTTGAACCCGGGGCCTTATTGAAACCTTTCACTGGGCCAATTGTCGACACATTGAGCCAGGTGCGAATCAGCTGACAAGCCCACTGGTATTTTATTTCTAATTCATTGCAAGATTTGGAAACACACTGCTGGATGTGAAGGCTCACGAAACATTTCTCACTACTGGGAGGGGGACTTGGTGTTGAGCGCGTTTTCTATTAAATTGAAATTTGTTTTCGTCTTTAAAGAGGAGCGCTTCTCAAGAAAATCGAAATAGGCAGCAATTTTACGCATCATCTTTTTGTGTGAGGAAAGGCTTAGGGCGGCGATTTTGAATAATTGAGTGTGGAGTTTGGATTGTGGAATGCGAATAATTTGATGGTGTAATCTAGGCTCGCTCGCGTAGAATTATTCTAAAGATCCTCGGGGATTTTAGTATTATAGCTGGCATTGGTTTTCTCATCAGCAACACAAATGAAATGGCAATTTTAAACATTCGGAAAGTCAGTTAGGACTAAACAGCATTTTTAAACAGCGCGTTTGAACTGTTTGACTCAGGGTCAGGGCTCCAAATGGAAAATGTCACGAATCGTAATGCCACTTCAAAATTATTGTAAAATTAAAATTAAAAAAAAAAATTTTTTTACAATAATTATTACAGCAAAAAAGTGTGGGCAGTTGGTTTTATGGATCGGAACATTATTTTTAATTGTTTCATGAACTAGTCAACCAGAATGATATTTTCCATTATTTCACCGGTTTGCTCGGGTACATTTTGAGCTTTGCTGAGGATTGTCTCGGATCTAACTTGGGGATATAGCGTGTACGGTTGTCACCGGCCCACTAACCTAAGGGATCCACGAAGGATGAAAATATAGTGATAACCATAAATCTTCTGGTTGCACGCGGGTGCACTACGGGCAAATTTTCGTCATGTTAGATTAGGGAACTGCGCATTAACGATGAGCGTACATTGGTATTTACGTTGTGTTTGCACTAAAACCACTTTTGAGACATCTGTAAATTGCTGCCATCTTAAAATTATTCCAATATTTCCTTAAATTAATAATATTTAGTGGTTTAGTTGACCAATTAGTTTTTTTACGCTTAAGCGCGGAAAAATACTCAAAAATGTGCGAATATTATCAATTAAACTAATAAATATTATTAATTTAATAATTGATATAATTTCAATTTAAATAACTAAATAATTCTGAAGATGAATGTAAGCGGGTCTCTAATATATTACCCCGCGGTCTAATAGGGGCCGGCACACAACCAGAGGATTTCCGGTGTATAACTTCGAGTACCGAACATTCCAGTTACGGCTTTACTAAAAGGCTCCCATCAACCCTACTTGCACACATGTCCATTGACTTTTTGCTACCTGACTGAACTTAAAGTGGTTGGTTCTGTCTTCAGTCGCAAAGGGCATCCACACTACAGCTACTGAGAGGTATTAGACTTTAACACAACATCTCTCTATCTGTTCCACTAACTTTGGAAAAGTTTTCCGTTAAATTGATGGATTGGCCGTTCCACAAAGTATCTGCTAGGTATTATGCTGATCCCTCATTCTATTTGGTGAGGCTGTATCGAGCGTATTGTGCTGTTAATAGCTTCGGGTAAGGGTGTTTGTGAAATGATAAATGCACACCTAAGCTGATCGATAGACCTTTGTGGGCATGAAAGAGTTTGATTGACATGGGTCAGATTTAACGAAGTACCCATGTCTGATTGAGCTTATACGTCCTGGTGCACCATTTATTTTCGCTATTCTTTGGATCAGTGATCGCTAATTAAGTAGGAACTTTTCGATTATCCACCTGGTGCAATAACTGGGTCGGTAATTCCCTTATGAAAAGGGTGCTACTGTGGTGCACACTTCCTTCTTTCGGTTTTTTTTTTTTTTTTTTTTTTTTTTTTTTTTTTTTTTTTTTTTTTTTTTTTTTTTTTTCTTGACAAGGGAAACAAGACGTTTTCAAATGTAATAGACATGATTAAGAGCAAATGTTGGTACGGATTAATTGGTGTAGGAAAGCGTCAGCTGCGTTCAACGGTTGTTAGAGAGGGTGCGAGTGCAAACAGCGAAGGCTGGATTACAGAACGACAATGTGATCTTGATGGATTGTTTTTTATTTTTTATTTTTTATTTTTTATTTTTTTACAGGTGAAACTGGAAAAAAGTCAAAATGGGAAACCATCGCGCGTTATCCACATACGGAACATTCCGAATGAAGTGACGGAAGCTGAAATCATACATCTAGGGGTTCCTTTTGGCAGAGTAACCAATGTACTTGTGCTGAAAGGGAAAAATCAGGTGAGAATACAATATTAATTAGAATTATTTTTTTTTTTTTTTTTTTTTTTTTGGTGTGTGGAATCTAGGGTGATTACTACAGGAAGCGATTTTTTTGGGGGATTATGGCGCCAGCTGTAGCCAAAATGTAACAAAAATGGCAAATTGTTCAAATCTAGCAAAAACACTTTTAGTCGTATTGAGCTGCCATTTGTACGAACAAAGTTGCAACGACAGTTGGTGCCTCTTCCCTATGGTTCAAACATATTTTACAATATATTTTTAGATTTGTCTAATTAATGTATTCCAAAATGGATGCTATTTTGAAAAATTCAAGTATGTTAAATAATACATTTAGATTTCACAAATAATAATAATGTGGAATGCATTTCGTAATATGTTTTACAAAACGTAGTATCATTTGTGAAATACGTTTTAGAAAATGTAGTATCATTTGCGAACCAATAGCGTGCAAAAATATATTACAAAATGTATTCTCAAGTGTATTGTGAAACTTAATGCATTTCAAAATACAATAGGTGCGTTTAAAGTAAAATGGATTTCGCTGATCAGTTTGATTTTATTGATTCTTGGAGACGGGAAGTGATGATTTTGACGTCATCAAATGGAAATCAGATTTTCGAAAATCGATTTTTGAAATTATCTGGTGGGTTAGTTTTGTTGATTTCGTTGATTTCCTGGTGGATTTTCAGCAAAGATAGCGGGTCAACCATCTTGAATTCCACATAGATAGCAGTGTTAATTCGTTTGCCATTTGCTATTTCATTTAAACACTCAACTTTTATTTGTCTTCAACAATAATTACAACTTTGAAACAGGAAGTTGATCAACAGTTCAAATTGCGCATGTCCAAATGTTGGATTCTGGAAGAATTTTAAGATCATTCAAAGTTGAAATTCAATTTTTTTATTTTTTATTTCTGAAATCAAGGAAATCAGGATTTCCGAAATCCATTTTACCTTGAACGCACCTATTGTAATACGTTGAAATATAATTGTAATGTATTTTTTTTAAAACTATTTGGGCACAATCATGTTCGTATGGATGAACATTGCACAGGGGCCCATTGACTTCTCGCTACACCTCTGCATTGAATGCACCAGCTGTGGTGGGGGTACAAACGATTTAACGATCATTTGCGCCCGTACGATTTTCACATATTTCTATAAACACCGATAAGTTACCCATCACTAATGTCCAACAGTATGAATATAAGAAAGGGGTTTTGGAAGTGATATGTGGGTACGGTTGACTTAATGGGACCACTATCTGGTATTTATGCTGATTCGGCATTTTTATTACTTCGCAAATACTCTTCGCACAATAGGAAGATGTTTAAATTTGAAAACAAGCAATACATCATGGGAGAAAGTTTATTCTTTCTCTCTGCCTCGTGGGATAATTGAGTCTCTAATCATTTTGCTAGGGTTATTTCTTCCTATGGGGTTGGTAAAAACTGATGGACTCTGTTGGTGTGAATGGAAACCCCATTCATCGTCATCAATCAATGCCAGCCAAGGGATAATAATATTCTGGCTGCTGTAGATTACTGACCTGAAAGTTCCATTAGCAAACCAGGTAGGATGAAAATATTGCAACGATAAATCGTCATGTGACAAGGCCATCACTCGGGCCATTAATAAATTCCCACCTTTAACCCGCGCTGTTGTTTTCTGCTTAAAAATTGTTTACTCGAAATGTAATGTTTTTGTTTTTGTTTTTGTTTTTGTTTTTTGTTTTTGTTTAGGCATTTCTCGAAATGGTGGATGAACCTTCTGCTAGTACAATGGTCAACTACTTCACAAACTGCCCAGCCCAATTGCGTGGTCGCTGTGTCTTTGTTCAGTTCTCAAATCATAAGGAACTCAAGACCGATTCTACGCACTCCAATGCAGTAAGTTTGCAATTTGTGAGTATTAACAAATTGCAGTATTTCATCACATTGCTTGTAACAGCTCAGTTGAGGTTTATGTCTTAAAATTTGGTCGGCATCGGCCAGTTCCATTGGCTCTAAGAAGATTAAATACATTAGAAAAGATTGCATTATCTAGCTCCCTGTTTTACAGCGTAATAAGATTGATTACTTCGCTAAGTTGGATGCAGACTTGAGAGTTTCCCTTATGATTAAGTGCACGGCATTAAGAAGCACCGAGGTTTGTTTATGTACATTAGAATACGGATTGCTGGTTTTAATTAACCATGTTTGTATTCAAATGTGCACGATTTTGAGTTGTTACAGCTGTTAAAACAATGTGAAACCCGTTTGTAGGTAATTATTAGCGCGCATGATTTGCTCCTTGGTGGGAATTTTTGCATTATGATGCTTGTTGAATGTGTGATCGAGGTTTTATTCTTTGAACCTAAGACGTCGAATGTTTCTCTTTCAGCATGCATCAGCCCAAGCCGCGCTCCAAGCCGCACAAACGATGATTCCTTCGACGGAAACACAGGGTGGCCCCAACACAGTTCTCAGGGTCATAGTTGAACACATGGTCTATCCTGTCACACTTGATATCTTGCACCAGGTAAGCCTCGTTTCAATAAATATGTATATCGTATTTCTTCGATTAATGGCTGCGACCATAATCCAATCGATGAATTTCACGATTTTTATGCATAAATAACTTAATGCTGTGTTTGTTGCATTTATTCAACGCCATTGTTGGTGATTTGGAATAAAAGTCGTGGCTTTTAATCGAAAAAATATAGTAACTTATAAATATACTCGTACGTAAGCCGATAAAAATCGCGATTGCGTGTCGATCGCCGACTTCACTATAAAGTTGTTTTTATTACGGACGAGTATATAATTAGGGTATATAAATTGTCGAAATGTAGAGATTAATGAAAACATTCTTGGTAAATGCATTTGCAGTAGTTTTGTGTATGCGCTAAGCGCATAACTAAAGTTATGGCGTATCTTTTCGCCGCTAATTGTACAGTACGACATTAAACAACAGTTTAATTTCAAATTGCTCTATGGTAATTTGCCATTGGTTATCTTCAGTCGGTTCTTCCTACTTTCCACACAAGGCATTGGCCATTTTGTACGTAGTTAGCTCATTATTTTTAAATTCAATTTAAAGGTTAAATGGGGTGGAAGCATTTCATGTGATTTTATGTGGTAAAAATGAAATGGGGCTTTGGGATAAAAATTAATAGCGCGGCAGTAAAAATGAAGCGGATAAAGAAATTTTTTTTCTTCTTTCCATTTATTATTTAGAGCATTCAATTGCTGGAATGCGTAAAAATTAAATACAATTGTTTTCTTATGGAAACAAATGGATGAGTTTTTTGGCTTAAAGCAAAATCCATTGCTCTAACATCTTTAAAAAAAAAAAAAAAAAAATTGATGTCAACTTTACCACTTCATTTTTTTCCCCCAACTGCTTCTGAATAGCTCTTTAAGCTTTATTGACAATTTTGAAAAAGGGCGGCAATTATATTTCAAGTAATTGCTCAAACGCTCGTCGAAGCCCATTCTCCAAATTGCTTATTTCCTCATACGGGTTCAGCCCATCTTCAGCCAACCATTCATGTAATAATTTGCATAATTGAACAACGATGAATAATTATTGCAAATCAAGACTTGAAATTTTTTTTTTTTTTTTTTTATTTGGAGTTTTTCAACATTTTTCAACATTTTTGATCGATTTTAAACATTTCTTCGTGTCTTTCTTGGATGTGAAGAACTCTTTCCATCCAGTGTTTTCGGTTGCCATGACAACGCAGACAGAGACTCGTTCCATCTGTTTCTTTGGCACATCAGAAACTGATGGATTGATAAAAGGCGAAGTAGTGCAAGTAGAAGGGAAAAAGATATCTTTGTGCTGGTAGTGGGAAAGATGGTCAAAGGTCAGGTGGTGGTCGTTGAGGGAGCCACATTTCATCTGCTAGGAGATTAATCTGGCTGACATTCAATTTTACCTGCTCATCTTTGGGCCGTTGGCTGAATGATTCCCAGAGTCCCTCGAGTACTCTTCGGTCCCCGCGCGGGTGTTTTTCTAGTGACTGGACACCATCCGCTGAGAAATGACCAGCTCTAAAGCTAACGTAGGTGAAAATAAGAGCCAGGGAAATGTTTTTTCTGCAAACTTTGTCCAATCGAAACTCCTGTTGGGTGGAAATTCCTTTAAGAGGTTTGCAAACGGTCAGTGGTCAATGGATCAATTTCACTGCTGTCATAAGAGGACAAGCAATGGAAGGCTACAGACATGGCTTTGAAGTTGTTAGTTGCAAAGCACTAGTACTCTAAAAATAGAGAATACTGTTGGGAAACTGATACTGGCACCATTCAAAATGTCATTTGGTTTACCGATAGACAATTTCTCTTCTTTTTTTTTTTTAAGACTTTTATTTAATTTGACTGAAAGTTTCAACTTCCGGTTGTGTCGCACCGTAGTGTCAACGTACTAAACGAGAATAAACTACCGATGCAACAAATGTAGCATTTGTTCTACGTTCACAGGACGATTAAATATGGTAAAATAAGTGTGTGCTACTAATTCGAGAAATTCGGTAATTAAAAGCACAAAAAGGGAATTTTCGTGGGTGAATTTAACCCAATTGGACATATCTTGGGTGTTCCAAACGTAAAATTAAAGGAGATAGTGATCTAGCTCCTCATATGTTGCTTAGTGTTTATTTCTTGACACGCGCCCAAAAAGCTTTTTGGATATTACCATTGACATCTATAACAACTATTTCCTGGCAAGTCACACACAGAGCTCGTACAGCCGAACTAATAAGAGGCTTACTTGGTAAAGCGAAGTGACACCTTGCTTAATGTGCCAGTAGTACACAGGGTTTGATGTGCGGCTTGTTTACCAAGCTGAAGTGCCACTGCAATATAAAGAATACCATACTTGAAAAACAAAATCCTGTTTTTGCATTCGCAAATTTAAGCGGCAAGAACCCTACGTTTAAAATTTATTACTTTTGTATGTTGCAGTTTGTACGCGGGTCTCTAATTGAACGTGGTTTCCATTAGTACGCGAGCCAAATTTTGATTTTGTAGTTAAAGCGCCTGCGTTCTATGAGAGGAAATACAGTGTGAGCTGCGATCTGTGGGTCGAGTTTCTCGAGGACCCCACCTCTTGCAGTTGGGAATTAGCAAATTAGCTGGAGAAATTGTCCAGACTGGCAATTTAATTTGGAATATTGCATTTCCATGAATGTTTCTTTATACTTAAAGTGGAGGAAAGGCACATGTGAGCTATATTTAGCTGATGATGAAAACGAGGCTGATTAAACGGGGCATTGAAATAATTTTAATTGCGGGGAATTGAATAAAAGGGTGTGGATGTGCAGCGCTACAAATCAAATGGAAGAATGCAATTGAATTGTTAAAACGTTGTAAAAGTGTCAATTGGGCACTTTGTACGAGATTGATTCTGAGCGAATGCCATCTAGGGATGTAAATCCACAACATTTTGGGCGACGGAATGGAAGGTGGTGACTTTAATGCGACGTAAAAACAGTGACAGTTGGAATTATTATGTGCCGGTTGGTTTTTCTTGGCTGTCTTTTCTTCCCTTTTACTTTCTATTTTTATATCTGATCCGTGCGCTGACTACGAATAAATTGCGCAAACCCAAGGATTTTGTCTCTCGCTTTTTCTTTCGCTGTCCAAATTCAACGCTGTGATTTGTCGCCCAATTTTTTCCACTTGTCTGCCCTCCAATTTAAAGGTGTTTAATATTCTACAAAAAAGGCACAATTTTTTTTTTTTACTTTTTATTTTTTTTTTATTTTTAATCTTGCATCTGCACTTTTTCTTCATCTGCAGCGACTCATAGCATTTAGACAGTCATAAATATTTCTTAATGCAATTAGCATGAGAAATGGTATACAAATGGAGTGTGGCGTTATTAATGTATAGAATTATTTAAAATAGATGCGGATTACACATTAAAGGGCATTGAGGGGGGTACCGGATATGTTTTTAGACTTTGAAGTGGCTGCATTTAAAAAGTCATTTAAACTAAACATTTTAAAACAACATATTTCGAATGTGTCTTATTAGTATGTGCATTTGTTTAAATATTGCGCGCATGCCTAGTACGACAGTGCATCATATGCATTTACACAGGATGGCAAGTTTTGGAGACGAATGAAAATTTAAAATAATTAGAAAAATAATAATACATTTATCTTCCGATTTACACTGCACTTGTTTTACACGATTTTGCTTTTACACGGTTTATAAATTAACAGATTTAAAAAAAATTGATAAAAATGTATAATTTTGCTTAATATACGCCTATACAAAGATTTGATGACATTTTTGAATTTTATTCCTTCGGTAACACTGATGGAAACAACGGCGGGTTCCCGGTGTTGTAAAATATATTGTATTACATTCGTACGTTTGTTGTTTGATGAACTAAGTATAATTTTAAGTTTTCTAAGATGTCTTACTTTTGTTTTACTTAAATAAATGACTTGAATCATGCACATTTTGGGGTTATTTTCGTTTTATACGATTTTACTTAGCAAAATCTAAGATTTCAATTTACACGGTTTTGTGCAGAACCTATCTTCCGTGTAAATCGGGGGATAGGTGTATTGTAAATATTAGGAAGATTCCTAGGGCTGGGTCTGGGCCAGACTAAATTCGATGGATGGGTCATAGTAGTTTCATTATCGTTTTGACCACTGAAGATGATTGTTTGATCGAAAGGCCTATGGTTTTTAGTTAATTGTTTGTAAGTTTAAGAGTCCTTAATGTTATTAAAATCACTTTATTAATTATCAAAAGTAGGTGCCCATTGAGATAAAATGCCATTTTTCAAGTTGGATATGATGTCTAAAATGCTGCTCAGTCTAAATTAGTTTATGTCTTGCATCAATAACAACAGCTGAAGTTAGCACGTGTCAACAAGTCTGGCACTGATTTGAAAGGAAGTGTCCCTGGCATCAGATTTGCGAACTAATAATCAGCGCCAACCGTTGACAATAACAAAACTCCAATAAGCACACATTTTCAAAGTCAGGATCCAATTTCCAATGGATTTCCATTCAACATCCTCGTGAAATTGCGAGAGTTGGAAAGAATGGGGTTTATTGTGTCTTGTTGTTGATTTCGGCAATGGCGTGTTGTTATGTGGACACACAAAATTGTTTGGATCTTTGTAGTGGGGGGTGCAAATACATCGCATAAATGGGATCGCATTGTTAATGGTCGAACGAGTCGGATTTTCTTCACTCGACTGAAAATAAAAACACGTTGAAAAAAAGGAGAAAATGTGATGTCACCAGCCGTTTCTTGTTTACTGTTACTTCATCTTTAAAATCTATTTCTTCTGTTCGAATTGACTTTTTCTCGTCATTCGCGTCTGTTTTCGTTTTCCTGAACTTCCCCATCTTTTTTTTTTTTTTTTCTTTTTTTTTTTTAAAGGCTGCAATTATCTTCTTCTCGTTGCAATCGTGTTGCAAGTTGAAAGGGATTTAGACTGCTGAAATGGTTTCATTTGCACAGTGAATATAGCGGATTAAAGCTGTTTATTATGCGGAAAAGAGTTTTTTTTTTTTTTCTTGCTTGCTCGAGTCATTGGTGCCATCTATGAGCAAAAATCGACATTTTTCTACTTAGGAGAAATAATTGTTGCATCGTTTCTGCATTGATGTGCGATGACATTAACTCGGATGTTGAAAATTGAGATTTTTTTTAAATATATATTTTTTTTAAAGTTGCAAGGTTTTAAATTATTCATGCAATATTTAGTTGCTTAAAGATGAATTTTAATTAGTGTATACGTTGAGAGGTGATCAATATTTGTGTTTTGAGTCGGGAGTTTCGCACTTGGAGTCATTAACACAATGGCTTTCCTCATTAGTTGTAATTATACGATAAGTCTTTTGATGTTCTCAAACCCCCCACTCGTTTTACTAATCTGGTTTCAGTGTTTGGGGGAAAGACCTGCAGCTGAATATCAAATATATGCAGAAAATTGGTTAATGGTTATAAGTTGGGGTTCGGATCGCTAAATTCTCATTAAGGGTTTAAACCATTAGTATTGATCGCACCAACTTTCTGTTGTTTAGTTTATCTCCGCACCGTTCATTAGGCGTGTTCGAAATCTTTTCACTTTTTTTGCTTTTTCAGCTTGAAATCCGTTGACATGGAAACTAGGGTAGGGTTTGCCCCCAATACCGGTATCAATTGATACTGATATCTGTAACACTGGCGTATTTCTGTGCGGTTCAAAAATAGATTCCGCAACGTATTTTTAGATTTACCAAATTAATGCATTACAAAATGTATTATACCATCTATGCATTTCATAATACATTTTATAAAATGTGTCGTTATAATGCATTTTGTAATATGTTTTACACAGTGTAGTATTATTTGCAAACCAATAGCGTGCAAAATTGTATTACAAAATGCATTCTCAAGTGTATTGTGAGACTAATGCATTTCAAAATACATTAGGTGCGTTCAATTTGTAAAAGAAAAGTAAAAACTTGTTTCTTCCTTTCGCAAAAGGAAGAAAATGTACTTTTGAATAAACGCACGTAAATTTTTTACTTTTGAATTGTTTGTGCATGGATCTTTTTACAGTAAAAGTGTTTATTTTTACAGTAAAAGTGAACCTTTTTGCAGTAAAAAGAAACGTTTTACGGTAAAAACGACTTGATTTACACTAGCAACATACCCAAAACTCAGTTTTAAGCGTTTCTTGTTCGTTTTGTTTTGACCTCGTTTTAGGCTTTTTTGGAAATGGTCAAACAAAAATATTAGGTGCGTTCAATTCAAGAAGAAGTGACTTGTGTTTTAAAAAAATTGACTTTCGAATGAACGCACCTATTTGACAAAAGGCAAAGCACATCTCGATCACAAAACAATATTGATGCAAACCATCTCTTAATGCTCATGTAAAAGTTTAGTTGAAGCAACGTTCTTACAAGGTCTACCGTATTTCATGCACTAAATGGTTTTGAAAGCATGTAAACAGGAATAAGAAAAATTTCCAAATGTCACAGGCCGGAAGCGAAATAAGACTTCAACCACAGATCTCTCGCAGACTGGATGGCTTTACTAACCGACTGAATATTTTTTTTGGATTTATATTTACACATCATAAATATTGTAAAAAGAAAAAGTGTGAGTTGAGAACTTATCTGAAATTATTAAATTTTTTTTTTTTATTATTATTATTGATGGATTATCCTGCAAGGGGAATTTGAGGGTTTTGACAGAAGCAATTTGCATGAGATGTCATCGGTTACATGGGGAATTGTCATGTCAAAAATTTTCCGTGTGTCGTTTTGCCAATTTTATGTCTCCAGTAAAAAAAAAAAAATTTATTTTATTTTTTTTTAAAACTTTTAATTTGTGTTTTAAGTTGAAGGTTTTACTTGTTGAAACACGAAGCGAGTCATTAGGGATTTGCAAAGTACATTTTATGAGCAAGAATGTTTTTTTTGGCTGTTTGCTTTTACTTTGTCTTTTGATTAAATCTCCAAGGAATGGACCGAAACGTGCAGAATATGCTTTTAATGTTTATTATTTCCTTTGCAGATTTTTTCTAGAGTTGGAAAACTACTCAAAATTGTCACATTTACCAAAAATAGTAAGTGCTTTCATCCCTATTGACTTAATATATGGATTAAACGTTTTAATTTTCCCACAGATACATTCCAGGCACTCATCCAGTATCCTGATGTGATGTCTGCGCAATCAGCTAAATTGGTGAGTTAAACATAGCACAATTTGCAACCATTGAATAATTAGATTTTATATTTAGTCACACGTTCCCAAGTGTTTTTGCTTTTAACTTAATATCCTAACGATAACAAAAGAGTTTTGTCATAAAGCGACTGCGAAGGCGGAACAAATTTCATAGTTTTATGTATTTTAGAAAGAAGAAGAAAAAAAAAAAATGTTAATTTATTTTTTCTTATTGTTTACAGGCCTTGGATGGACAAAATATCTACAACCAATGTTGTACTCTTCGAATCGAATATTCTAAATTGACAAATCTTAACGTGAAATACAATAACGACAAAAGCCGTGATTACACGAATCCCAACTTACCCACTGGCGACCCTACCATTGACAGCGCCATTGCACTTGGAGGTATTGCCTTATAATATGATTATTATTATTATTATTATTATTATTATTATTATTTTGCATCTTATCTGGAGCTTTGATTTATCATTTTTAATCATTTTTTGATTATAATAACAATTTTTTTGGTGTTAATCTAATAATCGTTATCTTTTTTGTTTTTCCTGTTTCTTTTTTTGGTGCTAATCAAGGAACCCAGAGTATGCTGGCGTCTCCTTTTGCTACAATGCATGGATTGGGGACGCCACTAACCGCCGCTGCCTACGGTGCAACCACTGTGGGAGGAATGCCATTGGCTGGTATTTACTCTTTTGCTACTAATTTCATTTTTGCTAATGGTGCCATGCACTGGTACTAATGTTCGTTCGAGAAATTGTATATCGAGTGGTTAAGTTGTTGGGTAAGAACACCAGCTGTTGTCAACAGTCGTCACACTGATCTAATCAAATTTGTCAAGTTTTATCAGAATACTCATCGACAATAAATCTCCAGAACTTTAGGGTTAGATTGGCAGCGTACAATTAATAAAGTGACGGGGTTAGGTTCAGGAGGGGTGCTCGCTACCTCCCTCCTCTTTTCTCTTGGGGGAACTCTCAACATAAAGTAGAAATGGTGTCGATGAAATGAACCGACTTCATACCCTTTGTCTTGCAAAGCAGGCCAACTCACAATGCCATGTTATTTACCGCCAGCCGCAGAGGGAAAATGGAATTATCATATATATTCGTTCCCTAGTCGACATCCTTAGTAGGACAGGGAAAAAGTGGTAAAAATGATCGAAATCAAACAATTTTTTAAATATGGTTAAATATGCAGGGTGGCACAGGTGGAGTTTAACTCTCTAGCGGGTTTTTCAGTCAATATTAGACCTCCCGGATATTTATGCATAAACAAATTAGTTTTATGCGCGTGCAATATGCACCAAAAATTCCATTTAATGCAATAAAAATATGCAGAACTAAAAAAATTCCTGCATTTTAAAAACGTCGCGAAATCGGGAAAGCGTTTAAAAACAAAACGATAACGTTTAAAAACTTCGCAAAACCGTCTCGGAAACGTTCAAAACTGCAGCAAAAAGGTTCGAAAATGATTTTAGAAAAAAATTAGCATTAATATGTATCCGCATGATGCGCCCAACTTGGATATGCAAAAAGCCTAGAGAATAGAGATTTGTGCATTTGTTTTCGTATTTATGCATTTATAGCCAATTTTGGCCAAATATGTCGCTGGAGACACAGATGCAGCTTCGGCTTTTGATTATCATTCTACGACATAGTAAGAACGAATTTATATTACACGGATCTACTTATTGTTCTAATAAGGCAGTTTCCTCGCTTCTTCGCATCTGCGTCAATGTACCGCGCCCAATTACAGCCCATTTTCTGCCAATCTGATTGAATTTGTAGCTTTGCAATATTGAGCAATTGGCTCGGTGTCAAGTGGAAATGAAGGCTGCTGCTCTTGTTTGGCTTATGAAATCTAATATTGTAACCACCTGTAGCATCAATAACAGAAATCTCCGAAATTGTCGATTTTAATTCGATTTCTAGCTCGATATCTGTATCTAAGAGGCAATTTTTTTTCAGTTTTTGAAAGAAAATCAAGACCCAGGGAGCGGGAAACAGCAGTTTAAATTTATTATTATGTGATTGCTCGCTGTGTGGGGGTTGAAGTGAATTTTAATGAATTTTTTTTTTATTTTTTAACTTTTGGAAAATCGATTTTTGTTGTGAAGTTGGTTGTTTGGCACGAAGGGAAAGGGAAGGGGACACAATTAAAATTTAAATTACCTCTCATTAGTTTTCACGTTGCGGTGAACTTTGCAATTTAGCTGCTCGCAGATTAGCAACTCTGATTATGCCAATTATGCTACAATTGCAAACTTTACGCTTTTGGGTTTTTCCATCCTTTTTTTTAATTGAGTGAATTTCCAAGCACTTTTTCCCCCTTCTTCTTCTTCCATTATTATTGGAAATTTATGTTTTTTTCAACTTGTTGTTACGTTAGTGTTTGCAGAATGTCGCTAATGCATAATTAATGGATTAATGCAATTACCCGAGAATTCAAAATTTAAATTTATTTGATTAAAGTTGTTAATTGTGCAAAAAGCTGAAAAGGGTTGTGACCAGTTGTTTAATTAGGACATTAAAAATGTTGTAATTTTTTTAATGAGCAAATTGTATTAACAATTAAAGGCACGCTGCAATGGTTTACGAAACACTTATTGAATTAAAAATGCAGTAAAAGAGAAAAATGTTTTCTTTTTATGGTTTTTAATAGTTTGGCTCAATGGTTTTTGTTATTCAGCATTGTTGCAAGCAGCAACTATATTATCGTGTGTTCTGAAAACTGGCATTCTTAAAACTGAACCAAAAGCAACCGATATTAACAATGGATGTCCAGGTGTCTCAGAATTCTAGCTGAAAACAAGATTACTTTTGTTTAGTAACAAGAGTAGATGACATCAGTTTCCAGGCAACCACGAATTGCCAAGTTTCATTAGCACAGGACACCATTATTTGGAGCTAAAATAAGAACAATAACATCTTGAGTGTGCTTGGTTTCAAATTTAATCTGCAAGGGGATGAGATTAATACAACTTGACCACTGTGATTGCAATTATGCGAAGTGTTTTTAACTTTATTGTTTTTTTCTAGATCAAATGGGGACATGGCAACAGATTCACTAGGCGCTTTCGAAAAGTCACTTATGCTAAACGACGAAAACATTTATATTTTCACAAATAATAGTACTGTGGAAAGCGTTTCGTAATACGGTTTACATAATGTAGTATCACTAGCAAAGCAATAGCGTGCATTTCAAAATACGTTGATGTAACGTATTTCTTCGATTAAATGTCGCGGCTTATATTTGCAAATGCAATTTTTTGCCACGACTTATAATCGAGGGCGACTTTAATTGAGAACGTTGAATTCCACATAACGTTACGTCGTGTAAACGTTTTCATTTATGTCAAGGTGACGTTTTGTTTGATTGTTGTCATGACGTAATGTTAGTTGTTACGTTCTAATTACGTCCTCTAACATTAGAAAAACCACTTTTAGGCAGAAAAGCTTCAACTGCAAAATGCAAATAAAATCGCCCTCGAGTATTAGCCGCGGCTCGTATTCCAAGTGTTGATATTTTGCCGCGACATGTAATCGAGGGCAACTTAAAATCGAAGAGATATGGTACATTGAAATATAATTGCAATGTATTTTTAGAACCATATGGGAGTGGACATGTGCACCAAATGTCAACAATACAACAGCCATTAAACAATTTGAAGTTTTCGTTGAATGATTTTATAGTGAATCTGAATCATGTTTTTGTTTGAGACTGGAGAAGGAATGTATTGTTGTAGTGACCATATTGATTGTTTTTGTTTGTTTCAGCCATGCCATTGGCCGGATTTTCTCTTTCCGGTGCAGCAGCAACGACAGCAGCTTTGGGTGCAGCGGGGATTCGTTTGGCCGGTCAGATGGCAACCGGTTGTGTCCTTTTAGTGAGCAACCTCAATGAAGAGGCGAGTCTCATATATATATATATATCACTTATTATTTATTTATTTATTTATTTATTTTAATTTCTGTTCATGACTTTATTTTCCATTTTATTTCTTAATGCAGTTTTATAATTTTTTCTTGGCTTTATTTGTGTTGTAAGTTTCATTTGAGTGGGAACACACCAAAAAATGTTTTGAATGTAGACTAGTAAATCTACAGTTTGCATGCCACCCTGTGTATGTTTTTTAAAAAAAAAAAAAATCTGTTTTAGATTTTTATTAAGTGTTTTAATTTTTGTTTTACTATACTAGTCTAAGTACATTCAAGTGCTATCTCTGGCTGCAATCTGATTTGATTTTAACACATTGATCCTCTCAGCTAATATATATTATTGGTCTAAAAACGAGCTTTTTGATGGTTTTTAGACAGTCTGTGGGTAGACAATTTGCGTTTGAAATTGTCTTTTCGTTTTTTAAATATCTGTGATGGTGCGTGACAAATGCCGGGAAAATTGCAAGCAAATTGGAGTGCGAGTGCACTATTTGAACCAGTAGTATTTCAGAAACTAAAAATTCAGTACGAGGAATGGGGGGTTTGAGTAAAAATCAAAATGGGCTTTAAAATGCCATAACCCATGTGGTTCAAAAATACGTTGTAAAATACATTGATTCATTGTAAACTGTACAGCATTTCGCAGATATTAAATATATTATTTGTGCATTAAATAATGCATTTTATAGTGCAATTGCTTAAATGTATTTTACAATGCATTTGCAATTGTAAAACTATAATATGGAATTAATTTTATAATACATTTTACAAGAGGTATTATCATTTCAAAAACTGAAAGCATGGAAAAATATATAACGAAATGCTACGCATTTTACAATACATTGCAATGTATTTTTTAACCATATGGGAAAGAAAAATGCATATGGGTAGAAAAAGACCAACTGTCGGGTAATTTTCTTTTTCAAAAAAAGAGATGGCAAAATTGATCCGCAGCGAATGTGAATCAGGCAAACTTTTTTTTGAATTTTTCTATGGTTTAGTTTTATTATAAATTTAGACATTATGGGTTTGGCGATTACGTTTTTTAACTTCGAATAACTTATAACTGATGGATATGTAACTTATTAAAACGAATTACAAGCTATAAGTTATTTGAAGTTAAAAAACGTAAACACCAAAACCTTCGCCATTTGTTAGTGACTTCGTAGAAGTTTTTTTTTTTGGTATTGGTCATGCAACATCACAAGTTATAAATATAAATTAGGGATATTGTATCACTTCACTTACCACATTTAATGCTGATTCACAATTCACAATTTGACAAAATTCGGCCATTTTAAATGGATTTTTTTTTGGTTGATTATGAATCAGAATTTATGAGTAACGCGTGAATACGCCAACATCTCTATATTTCTTACCTTAAAACTTAATACTAAGCACGAAACATGGACTTGAAAATCATTTAATTTAAATTCATTAAATTGAATAAGTTTTTTTTTTTTTCTCCCGCTTAATTTACCCACTAATGTTAATTTTTAAACGAATTGAGTTAAATTTTAGTTGTCCACGACCTTGTGTGTTTTAAATGGGAGAGAGAGACCAAAGAAAAACCTTTAAACTTTATATTAATAATTTATTTATATCCTGTATTTATTAATTTTTTTTATTCTCGTTTCTCCAATTTTCTTGATTCATCCGCTCGCTGGTGTTCCCCAAATGTGGACTTCTTTGTTGTTCGGAATACACTTTGATGCCGTCATTTTCTCTTCTGCCTCTACTCTTCTTGTCTCGCTCATCTTTAGATGGTCACGCCAGACGCTCTCTTTACCCTTTTTGGTACGTTTTATAAGCACTGTATTTTTATTTTCTCTTGATTTTTTTATTTTTTTTATTTTTTTTTTTTTACTTACATGAATTTTATGTCAAAAAACCAATCTTTTTGATTATTTTTTGTTGCATGGATTTTTGTGATTTTTTTTGATTTTTTGAAATTAATTGGTATTTTTTGTGTGTAGCACTGATTATTTTTTTTTTCTTCAAAGCACTTTACTACGCCTTGCAAAAGAAAGTGTTATTTCAATTTTTTTTTCATTAAACCCCATTGCTTTGTCATCAGTTTGCTACTGTATGTTATATATTCATTTTAACTTGTGTTTTTCCTACATTTTTCCTTCTGTCAAGTGATTGTAATGAGTGATATACATCCAAAAAAATACCATTTTTTTTAAAGTCAGTTTTTATTTTTAGTCGTTTTTTATAATCATGAATAGTTATTTTTTTTTAAATTAATAACTGTATAATCATGAATAGTTATTTTTTTGTGCGTTTAATTGTGAATTTTTGCCAAGACATTTGCTTTTTTAATTTTCTAGGCGTTTATGGCGATGTCCACCGCGTGAAAATCCTTTTTAATAAAAAGGATAATGCCTTGATCCAAATGGCTGAACCAACCCAAGCTCATTTAGGTAAAATAGATACTTTAAACAAAAATTATTATTAAAAAAAATTAATATTTAATTTTTATTTTTTTTTTTAATTTAGCGATGAGCCATTTGGATAAAATTAAAGTGTTTGGCAGAAATGTTCGCGTTATGCCTTCCAAACATCAAACAGTGCAGTTACCCAAAGAAGGACAACCGGTAAATATTTATAGAGTTTTTAAGAGAGCGCATATATACCGCTAACGGATACACCGCTAAAAATATATTTTTAATAATATAACTGTAGCGGTATATCCGTGACACAAAACGTTAATGAAAATTAAAATGTAATTAGCGTTTCATCCGGCCGGTGCCGAAAAAATGCTAATGGTTACGTTTGCGTTACGTATATGAAATCTCGAATAATCGATATTTCAATCTTTTAAACATTTTTACAAGTTGTTTTACCGTTTTGTACTTGTTTAACTGTCTAAAACGTGTAAAAATGGTCTAAAACAGGTAAAACGCGGTAAAAACACATGTAAAAATGGAAAATATATCAACAAAATCGTTTAGCGGTATAATAGCGCCCAATTTAAAAAAATCTTTTTTTAAATTTTTTTTTTAAAATTAATTTTTGTTTATTTTAGGATGCAGGATTAACCAAAGACTACACTCAGTCACCTTTGCATCGTTTCAAGAAGCCAGGATCAAAGAATTATCAAAATATTTATCCTCCTTCAGCGACATTACATTTATCAAACATTCCGTAAGATCTTCTTTCTTTTTTTTTAATTCTCTATTAATACAAAAACCGACTTTTTAATATAAATTTATTGCATTATTTATCACTTTAGGTCTTCAGTTCCGGAAGATGAAATTAAAAATGCATTTTCAAATAATGGAACAGTGAAAGCATTCAAGTTTTTCCCGTAAAACGTGAACATTTGAAGCAAATTGAACGAGTTTTAATGCAATTTTATACTTTTTATAGGAAAGATCGCAAGATGGCTTTAATTCAGATGGCTAGCAATGAAGAGGCAGTGACAGCATTAATTGTTAGTGTTGATAACATTGAGTTAATTCAGTTTTATAATTAATTTTTATATTATTTTTTTTTATCTAGAATATGCACAATTATCAGTTAGGCGACTCGAGTCACTTACGAGTATCGTTTTCCAAGTCGACCATCTGAAATGGTTCATGCCTACTATATTTTCCTTTTGATCTGTCAACCAATTTTTAAAAAAAAAAAAAATTTGTTTTTCCACCTGGACCAATGAATCGCCTGTGATGCTGTTACCTGCTGAACTACCAGATAGGTGTTCAATATAAAAAAAATGGGGGAATTTTTTTTTTTTTTTTTTTTTTTTTTTTTTGTATTAATTTTTTTTTTATGTAAGAATTTTTTTGGTGTAGTTGAAATGCACTTGGGAATGAAAAGTGATCATGGTAAAAATAAAAATAAATTTTTTTTTTTTTATTTAGTTAAAAATTAAGAATAATTGAAATTTTTACTTTAGAAAATGATTTTTATTTTTTTTTGGGTTTTTGTTTTGGTTTTTTATTTAATTTGCAGTTTATTTTTAAGTGATCTCTTTTATAGTTGTACTGGGATACCACAATTTGTATGCATTTTGTTTTGTTTTGTTTTTGTTGGTTTATTGTTTATTATTATTATTATTATTATTATTATTAAAGTTGCCACTCAAGTGCATTTCTCGATTTTTGATTTTGGTAGCTTTTAATCGAACCGCGGTTCTCAATTTATCACTTTTTCTATTACAAAAAAAAAAATGTAGGTTTGTTTTTTGATAATATTAATTAATTAATCAATGATAACACGGATGAATGTATTTTTGCAAAAAACAAAAGAGCAAAGAAAAAAATAACTTGTCTAGATGTTGATGTTTGACAAGCTTCAATTTTCAAAGAAATATATATATTTTTGCATTCTTAAAATGGGGAGTCGATAAAAAGAAAGAAAAGTCAAAGAAATTAAGCAGATTTTATGGTTGTAACGAGTTTGAAGGATTTTTCTTTTCGTTTTTTAATTTTTTTTTTTAATTATCGTTTTCTTTTATAGTATTTTGTCATTCCAAACAGTTTTTTTTTTTTTTTTGAGGAAAAAAATGAGATAATGTTAGAATATTTAGTAGTTTTCTCTAGTTAATTAATCTTTTATCATTATAATTAATATTATTATTATTCTACTCTTTTTCTAAGCATTTTGTTTTTCTTAAATCGTAATTATCCAGTAGATGATTAGTGTGGAAATCCGTTCTTCCGAGTAGGAAAACAGGATTTTTATTTTTATTTTTTCTGTTTTTCTAGTTTTGAATTCATTCATATTTGTAACTTGCCACGGGATTGGCGTAAAAGCAGTGAAAAATCTCGCAGGATGAGAGCATTTTTTTTTGTTTTTTGTTATTTTCATGTAATCTGGTTACGCACATATCAAATACCTTGCTTCTTATTATATCTTTATGTGCCTTTAAAATGAAACAAAAGAGAAAAAAAAAATCAACGAGTTGTGTTTTAGATTTGTATTATAATTCTAATCTGGTGTTCATTTAAACAAGAATTTTCTGTTTGTTTCGCTATACGCTACCCGTGGTTGAACTTCTTCTGTTCACTTAGCATTTTAGTGAGATGGAAACAATTAAGATTGTTGTGCATATTGTCATAATTTCGAGTTTTTAATCATCATCTTCTAGCTCTTGTAAGTTGATCGTAATTATTTTTAGTTTTTTAAATCTTTTTCCTTTTTTTTTTTCAGTGTCTTAAAAACCATTTTTTCCCTTTTTCTCCTGTTGATGTGTTGGGTGTTGCTCATTAGTATTTTTCTACGCATATTTGCTGCCTGTTTGTTGGTATTGGCAGCAATTTCGTAAACTTTGCGAAACTAATTTTTCAAACTCTTTTAAATTTTTAAAAGGAAAAAAAAGAAGAAGAAAAAAAAAAAATTTGTTTATTTCTATTTTTATTGTTTTAATTTTTTATTTTGGATATTTTTAATCGTGATGTTGTGATACGTCTAAAATCCCTCAAACTGAAACTCAGGCCTGCATAAGATAAGAAAAAAGGGAATTATATTTGGGGAAAAAGAGAAAAAGGAAAAACACTCCCTCATATCATTGTGCCTCACATCATGAAGGGAACAAAAACAGTTTCTACATTAAAACTATGTGTTTTTTTTTAAATTATTATCATTATTATTATTATTATAAACAAAAGTTAAGCTGGATGTTTATATAAATGTATGCCTCCAAATGAGTGACAAAATTAATTGAAAAAAAAAAAGAAAGAATTAAAATAACCCGTGCCTTTTTGTCTCGAAAGAAGGTGCTACCTGTTATCAAAACAAATAACAAAAGGAAAAAAAAAAAAAAACAATTAATTGATTCCATTATAAAAGAAAATGATAGTCTTGTATGTGGAGATGATTAAAAAAATCAATTTTGTAAAAAAGATAAATTGTTTAAAGAAAAAACGAATTTATATAACGAGTGAGTTGGAAGATGAAACATGGAAATATTTGCACAAAAGAAAAAAAAAAAAATTTGTACCCGATATAAAAAAAAATTTTTCTCCTTTTTCCAGTCTTTCATCTCCTATATACTTCTTCTCTTACTGATAAAAGAAATTTTTCTCGATGGTTTTTTCTCGTGATTGTCAGCCATATCTTCTTATTCTTTGTCATATCGTGTACAATTCTTCTTAGTATCGTTATACTATATAAAGAAAGAGAAATTTTTAAAACTTCACAAATTTCTGATGCTGATATTAGATTAAAAGAAAAAGGAAAGAAAAGTGCTTGCAATTTTTCTCTCTTTCTCTCTATTTCTATCTCTTTCTCTACGAAATTGGAGTGCGTTTTTTCATGTTTGTATTTTTATCTTTCTTGCGAGTTTGCAACCCGATTGTACCAAATTTTTTTTAAATTACTAAATTTTTTTTTTTTACTATTTAGATGACAACATAAATCTGCTTTTTCAAATAGTCGCAAAAAATGTGGTTACGTACAACGTACATTATTATTTTATTTTATTTTTTTTGTTTTGAAAATGGTCTAGAATTTTTCATCTGAAAACGTGCTTTGTCCGCATGCTGAATAATATTTTACTCCAAAATATTTTGTTTTTTAAATTTTAAATTTCGTACACAATAGCAGGGACGGCCACGAGAGAAGGTGCAGCAGGTGCAAGTCACTAGGACCCCTGAAAAATAAAAAAAACAAAATTAAAATAAAAACCGAGAACAACTCTTCTCGAATACAATTTTTTTGTTTATAATTAATATTCAAATTTTTTTAAAGTTTAAATTATTTTTGCACTTGGGCCCCTCTTACGGAGAAGGCTGGTCAATTGTTTATAAATTGTTAGTAAAAGTACTACGGAGTAGGGGCCTCACAATTTAATAGCACCCAGGCCCCCATTTTGGGGAAGGCTAGTTCTGCACAGTAGCCGCGTTCAATAAGTCATTTAGTCTGGTTTATCATCTTTAAACTAGTCTAATTTGAATAACCACGTTTAAAATTGCAGTTTTAACTTGTTTCATGATTTGAAAGTTGCGCGTTATATACGCACTTTGACTAAATTAGACGCCATTTTTGAATTGAGGTAGAGAAAATCTTCAATTAAGCTAACCAGGTGATGGGTTAAACAAAACAGTTTCATTCTAAATGACATTTTGCATGCAGCTAACGTAATTTTAGTCGACGCTATAAATGAGAAAACACTGATATTTGTAATTGAGATTATCAATAGTCAAGATTTTCTACCGTAGTATAAATTGGACAATTGACAAGTGGTCAACCATATGCAAAACTTAGTGAAAAATTCAATTTTTTTTTTTTTTTTTAATTATTTAATCGTTTAAACAGATATACGACTTAGTCTGCTAATGCAGAGTCATTCATTTTAATTAGATTAAATTAAGCCATTTTTCTTTTTATAGCAGCTATTTCAAATGATATTTTTTGACACGTTAGTTAGCACGATCGATGCAGAAATGAGCCATTTTTAGCTAAATGCTAATAGTTGCTTGGTTTCAAACAGAAAATTGATTGAGAAAGTGTGGAATATTCCAATTACCACAAGAAAAATGCAAATTTGAATAAGCAGAAACGATGTTGCTATTTTTTAAACAAATGATTGAATATATTGAGGTTGCAGTCTCTTAAGTAATGTATGTCCCGTTCCCTTCTTGACCTTTTCTTGTGTATCACAGGGTTTGATAGCCTTTTCATATACTATTTCAAAAGAATGTAGTTCACTTATTTTTGTTAGAAAACAGTTAGCCAATTTGCTTCTCAATTTCTATATATTTTCTCTCTATTACTATTACTATTACTATTATTATTATTATTTTATGTTTGAGTTTACTCTTTCCATACTTAAATGACTGTATCTTATCTTGATGGGTTTTATTAAACATTTTTTCTCTCTTCTAGCTTGATGGAATTTCTTTTTAGTTTGCAACCAATTTTTCTCTTTTCTCTGCTTGTCTCATCTCATCAAGAGAAATGTCTAAATTTGCTAGCAACTGATTGTGTTTGGTGGGGGTCTGGTGCCGTTTAGGCGCATTAGATTTGATGATAATCGGTTGTTACGCGACTTTGGAGATTTCTACTTGACAACTCTGCGTTTAGTGAAGAGTTTGAAGATAGCTTTTTGCATGTGTTTTCTCTTTTATTATTTCAAGAAAAATCTTTACACGTGTTTTTTTTTTATTTTTATTTTTATTTTTATCTGTGCTCCTTGATTTGATCTTTTATGTTATTCAGGAAATTGAAATCTATGCATGATGTTATCTTTTACTCTCTTCAAATTCAACACTAAACACAACAGAAACAAACAAAAAACATTTTTTTTTTCTTTTAAATTGAAAGATGATTTAAAATTTTAATTTTAATTCCATTGGAAATGAAGATCAGAAGAACCTGTATTAGTATCCGGTCAAAGTAAGTGAAAAGTTATTTATTGTTTTATTTTATTTTTTTAGTTACTATAAATTAAATTGTGTTTAATTACATGCAAGCATATGTTTCTTATTGCTGAGTATATGCAGGGCCGTCTTAAGTATGGGTGCAAGGAGTGCATAGCACGCGGGCGGCTGGGCCCAATGGGCGGCCTAGACCTTAACCTTTTTTTTGTTTAAAAATTTTTTGGCAAGTTAAAGGAGCATCGGCACATCGCGGCGGCAGACAAGCCAGAGCCGCCCGCCCCTGAGTATATTCCAAACACGTTTTGTTTGGTGCTGGCAAATGGCGATAGCAATTAATCTCTAGTGAATTCGATCGAATGCAGAAATGGCGATATTATGCGAAGAATAAATTTTTATAAACAAAGTTTTACGAGGAATTTTGGTCGGTTTGCAGTTGATACAGAAAATGTTTTTTAAAAACCGATCATCTGATAGAATGGTTGAATTTACTAGTTGTATTTTATCTGTGCTATAGCAGTATTGATGTACCGTACTGACAGACTAAGTTCTATGTTCTTTTGTGCTGGTTTGATTGGCTGTCAACACACAATTTTCTATTATCCATGAAAAGCAACGATTTTTTATACGTTCTAGAATTCTGAATAAAAATTCTGTCAAAATGCTTTGTATTGGAACTCCCGATAGTGGGTTCAACGTGACAACTATGACTGATAAATTCCAAAAGAAGATAACTTTTCACATGCGGCTATTTTGTCTCTGTCAAGTGTTATGTAAATGCAGCCTTGAGATTATCTTGAAAAGGAAATTTTAAGTTTTAAATTTTTTTTCTATAATATCAGCTACAATTCGTTTCTCAATGAAGTTCATCAATTTATTGTCTCAAGCCAAAGAGTCCCAAGTCTAATGATTACTATTTACTCTGATCGTTTTATTTATTTATTTATTTATTTAAATAATGATCAGTAGACTTGGGACCTTTTGGCTCCATGAATTCGGGCTTGGTTTTTTTTTTTTTTTTTTTTTTTTAAGTTAGAATAATTTATGCTGTATTAAATTGCGAGTCCAAAGTATTTAGGTTATCATTTTTCTGAGTAGAATCTCGTTGAAGAACATTTCGTTTGCGTGATCGGGTCGGAACGATGGTTTTCTTGATGTGCTGCGACGTAATTTATCTGCTAATCACAGTGACTGTTTGTTATTTAACCTGGTGGTTTTGGTCAACCAGACAAGGTAATCTTCCACCCGGTCCTAGAGGACTGCCATTTGTTGGCTATTTGCCGTTTTTAAGTCGGAATGGGGAAGTGCAGTTGGCAGAAGTCAGCAAGAAGTACGGAAATGTAGCGAGGTATTGTTTTATCGGTACAAAATAAATAACTGAAAGCACACACAAAAAATAATCAATTGTTAATAATAGGATAACGATTGGGGGTGTTCAATTTATTTTGCTTGGTGATTATAAGGCAGTAGTTGAAGCATTTGTGAAACAAAAGCACACATTTATTGGACGACCGAAGTCGAATTTATTAAAAGTGAAGGAAACTGACACAGGTAAACAAGTCTGGAATATTTGTATGTCACTTTCTAATTGCTGTGGATTTTATGAAGGGGTTTGCATAACTGATGGCGAAATGTGGAAACAGATGAGAAAATTCACACTAGTTTCTTTCAAAGAATTTGACTTTGGACAAAGATCGATGGAGCCTAAAATTATTGTAAAACTTGCTAAATTATAACTATTTATTGTGTTATTTACGAATTTTTTTTGGCGTTGTACAGATTGAAATTGAACACTTTCTTGATAAATTGGCTCAGTTTGGTGGCGCACCATTGGACCCTTCAAATTGGCTGGGAATAAGTATAGCCAATATCTTCTCAGTGTTCGAATTTGGAAAACGATTTGACTATTCAGATCCAGGGTTTAACAACTTAGTACAACTGACTGATGAAGCAATGATTCATTTCAGTTCGATTGCACTGAGAACTTTATTCCCTTGGACGTACAAAATTCCTTTTCTGGAATCAATTACTGGTGAAACGAGAATGGTGTAAGCATTACTTAACGGTCAAGTGCACTGAGTTGTGTTTTCAACAATTTTCAAAGGAAATAACATAAAAACCTAAAATAGTTTATTAAAAAATTAAATTGTTGATCTAATTTTTATTGTTGACAGTGCAATGCGTCATGGTCCCAGCTTTCTTGTTCTACATCATCAGTTCTAATTTGCTCTCCATTTCACATTTTTCTTTGTTCTTCAACCTGAAACTTGATCACGGAACAGCTAAATTTATGAACTGGTGACGTCATACTCTTATGACGCTTTGCATTTTAGGCAACAGGTATTGTAGGGTTTTGTAATTGTTATTTTAACATCATAAATATAACAATTCACTTTTTTATTCACGAGTTTAGGGTTATTATATTGTTTACTTTTAGAATTTGATGAAAATACACTCGGTGCACTTGACCTTTAAATAATTACACACATTTTAAAACGCACACTTAACATTGATTTTGTTTGCAATTACAGGTACATAAGAGATGAAGTCGAGAAGTTCATGTCTAAAAAGATCAAAGAACATCAGAAAGCAGAGGAAGGAACAATGAATGATTTTATTGATGCATTTCTAAACAAAAGACAAGAAAACATTGACACAACCGGTTCCGAAGGCTTATTTGATTGTGAGTAAACAATTTAAACATACATCATCCCCGACAACTTGAAATTTTTGTTGGTCTTCTGGTAGTATTGATTCATCTATTCCAGTTTCACCTTGGTAATACCGCCAGCTAGTGGCAAATTTTTAAAAGGTTTCTAAAAAAGATTAACTAGTGCATTAAAATCTGTATCGACGGTCACAAACCAAAAATGTATTTATTTTAATGCATTTTGATTCTTTAACGTCGCCAGCCATGTAGGCACTGCTCAGACCCGCGTAATAATTGTTACGCCGCACTGGTTAGTGGTTGCCATACTCGTGTCGTGTGTTATCGCGACCGATAACGTTGTTACGCCCATAGTCTCGTACAGAGCTTTACCACGCCCTTACCGAGTGCTTTCTGTTATCTCGTCCAAGGTTGAGAGATAAATCGTTTGTAAGGTTTGGCCACTCTGAGCTTATTGCTGTTGCGAAGTCAGTAGGAACGATTGAGCCAATGTTTCTATACGCTATTTTTAAGTGTAAAAACGATGGAAAATCAAAATAAAACAACAATATTTTTTTTTTTTAACTTTTCTGAAGATGTTAAGGTTAAAAGAAATATGTTTATCGAATTTGACCACAACTATGCTGTTCTTTCGTCAAGAAGGAATTTTAAAAAATCTCTAAATTTGTTTTACTTCTTGAAATTTTTTTTTTTAAATAAAATTTTAAATCTTTATGGTCGACCACTTTTTTCTGGCACTGTGAGTGGTCACAATATACATGTGTGACTGTATTTAGTCAAGGGTTTTGTAAAATTTTCATTGGTTTTGTTTGCTTTTGGGGTAATTTGTATTTTCAATTATTTTCCAGTGGTTTGTCTCGAAGCAAATTTATGGATCCTTTTCATTGCTGGATCCAAAACCACAGTTACCACTTTACTTTGGACCGTTCTTTACATGGCTTTGAACCCAAAAGTACAAAAGAAAGTTCAGGCAGAGCTAGATGAAGTCGTAGGAGCGAATAGAGCCCCCTCGTCGGTGGATCAGCTTCCCTACACTGCAGCAACATTACTCGAAATTCAAAGATGCGGATCTGTTGTTCCACTCAACTTAGAACACCGGTATTAACAAAACTAGTCTAAAGAAATATAAGGATTTAAAATATGCATATAAATTTTTTTTAAAGTAACCCTGAAGAAGCAAACTTGTTTGGTTTTAAAATTCCAAAAGACAGCAGAGTTCTATCAAATTTGTGGGCAATTCATCACGATCCAAATTTGTGGAAAGATCCTTTCAAATTCATGCCTGAAAGATTTCTAAATGCCAAAGGTGAAGTGGAAAAACCGGAATACTTAATCCCATTCTCAATAGGTATTTATTTTTATTTTTAAGATTTTTATTTTTTGGGGAGTTTTTTTTAAACATTTTTAATTCTTAGGTAAACACATTTGTATCGGCGAAAGTATGGCCAAGCTTGAACTTTTACTTTATTTCGCATCGATTCTGCAAAGATTCGACATCAAACCCGCTGTAAACGAGCAACTGACCACCGATTCTGTGTCTGGAATTACCCGTTGCCCTTTACCATTTAAAGTTTGTTTTTTTCCTAGAAGTCACTAAATATATGTTGATCCAATTGTTCTTTCCACATTAAAATTTATAGTCTATTACGAGTTGTTAAGAAAATCAAACTTTTCATATTGTATCTTTTTTTGTTGTTACACATTCTATGGTAATTCTGATGAATAATTAAACAAACTTTGCCAATTTTCTTTGAATGAAAACTCCTTTACTTCGTTTGAAAAAATATCGAACGTGTTGCATTGGCGGGGCAACGAGCAAAGCAAAACCTCGTGTTACCGTAAGATAAAACCGGTTGACACTTCACGTGGTTATTGATTGACAACTCCACCACTATAATTTAAAGTAATACTCAAAAGAAAATTGATTAAAAATTAATGAATCGAATGAATTCGTTTTTGAAAAAGAAAACAAAACAAAACAAAAAAAAAACTATTTCTTGCAAAGCAAATATTGGTTTTAACAAATTTTTGACCGGTGTGACCTTCTACCCATTCCCAGCCAGTCACCTGTGAGTCTCTGACCACTGGATTATTAATTTAATGTCTGTTTGACTAGATAGTGGAGTTTCGTGTTTTGCAGTTTAATATGTTCGCGACCAATGACCAGTAGATAGTTAAAAGCAAATGACACAGAGGATTATCATGGCGATGCTTCATTGTTTGATAAGTCGTGACGCAAGTTGAAGAGCGGTCAAGTTATGTGGTGTTGTGAAACTACGCTCGTGCGCCTCTATTTGGTTTAACGATTCTGAAAATCCTCTGACATCATAAAACAACTATCGGATAGAAACGCGTATCAACGCAAATAGCAATTGACGAAACAAGGACTAAAAGAAGTCTACTTATCAATTTGTCAATTTGTCAATTCGAACTAAGGTACCGTATTCAACTGGATTGAAGATGTCACCTGACTTGTATGGATAAAAGCCAGCATGTTATTGAATCGTCATGGTAACAAAGGTAGACAAGGTAGAAGAGAGCTCGGCAGGGAACACAGTACATGGAGTGGAGAATGCAACAATTTGTTAGGTAAAGATGATGATATAATTTCTTGGTTATTACAACAATTGTTAATATTGTTATTACTGTATCTAAAATTAAAAATACAATTTTTTTCACTATTACAGCACCATGACTAAGATAGATATTAGATACAACCTTGAACTATTAAATTAAAAATGGTTTACGTGTAAAAAATTCACTTAAATGTGCACAAGAAATGGAAAAATTGCTGAATCCAATAGTTTTTTTTTTGCTAGTTTTTATATAAGTTGACATTTTAATTTTATACAAACAGGGCTGGGTTTATAATGGTGGGATAAAGAAAACAGTTAGAAAATCAAGAGAGAGATTGAACTGTAATATCATTTCGATTTTATACTGCTGTGGTATTGTTGTTTTGATGGCAATTGCCCTCGTTTGCCCTCCGTCTTAATTAGTTTTTTTATTGTGGAAATTCTTGAGAAAAATAATAGACAAACATTCTAAATTTAGTTTTTGTAATATTTTATTTATTTATTTTATTGACTTTTTTTGAGTAGATTATTTTTGCCAGAATTTGTTTGTTGCATTTTTAAAATTGTCTAGAACTTGAGTTCTTATAAAATTTTAAAATTACTTTATTGGAAAAGCAATTTAAGCCGTTTTATAGACAAACTGTTGATGTTAAAATCAATTTTTTTTCCCGTTTATTACTGTGTAATCAGTTAGTAACAGCTATAAACAAAACTGTTCAGTTGAAATGTTAGGAAATTGTTCGGAAATAATGTTGGAACACACAAAGTAAATAGTCTTGGTCTTGCCATTCCTAAATTCGACCTAAATTCGTTTTATTTTTTGCTGTCGCATGTTTGCAGCGGAAAATTAATTATTTATGTTATAGCGTGCTCGTGCAATTTTTTTATCATCAATACTTGAGTGATACCAGTTGCCGTTATAAAAAGAAAAAAGAATTTTTTTTGTTGTTATTATTGTTGTTGTTGTTGTAGGAGTTTGGCTGACCGAAGACCTGTACAATATGACGAACAAGAACGAAAAATTCCGTAATATATCCACAACATACGTTAAAGTGAGAAGAAAAAGACAAAGCAGACATCTCTTAACGACCCCAATTTACAACACAATGGATGAAACCAATTTGCCCAACTCAGTGAACCAAGATGGTAATAATCCGATACTTTTTTGTACATATGTATATATAAAAACATGTTTTCGCTTAGAAATAACAAGCAACCAACTCAATCGTGTAGTTTTTTTTTTGCTCATACATTTCAAATTTTAATTTAAAACTTTTTCCATTTTTTTCCCCCAATATTGTGCAACCGTTTTTATTTATGTATTTATTTTTTGTTATTTAAAAATTTTTTTTTATCGTTTTCCAGATGAAGATGGCAACTACATCGATGCGAGGAAATATTGCATGAGTTCTTACGGACACCCACCCATGAATACCGTAATTGGGAAAACCGTTATAACAACAGGAACCAAACTATCGGTGAGTTAATCTTTATGTACTGCAGTACTAACTGTATTTAATAGGAGTCATTAAAGACAGCGGTAACTTAAATTTAATTCAAAATCCATAGTTTTTATAGTAAATGTCAGGCATCGGCGCAGGATCGGACGATAAATGTAGGCGTCCGGTTAGCTTACGGTAAATCAATATGTGCTTGTTGCATCCGGGATGTCATAACATAGCAATAACATTATATAAAAAAAACTGTGTCAAGTCAAGAAGACTGCAGTAAATCATAAACATGTCTTCTCTGTTTTATCTTTTTTTAAATACATACAGTGGTAGCACGAACCTACCACGTCGTTATGGTTTTGCGTGATCGAAAATATTGGGTTTCTTCTCCTTTTCCGTTTATTTGTCACAATAAAACTATTTGCGGAAAATTGAATTTTTACAAACAATCTGTGATATTTCTCCCTTTGATGCACATATTTAAGTTTAGCTAAAACAAGATGTGCTGAAATGAAATTTAGTAAATTTAAAACAATGTTTTCTCTTGATACAATCAGCATTTGCCATTCTTGATTGTTTTACTAAAGAAATAAGCCTAATTATGTTGGTAAAAGTATTAAAATGAAATACAACTTTAAAGTATTCAGTGAGGAAGTGTTGGTATTCACTTAAATAAAGTAAAACTATCTTATTTTAATTTTTTAATTGTGTTCGTTTTATTTTTATTAAAGGTATCGAGCATAGAAACAATTTACTTCAGAGACGGTAAAAGAAAAATAGATTATGTGTTGGCTTATGAGGAAGGCAACATGAACAGTGTATCAGAAGAAAATAGATTGGAAAAAAGAGACGTATTTATAGAGAATTTAATAGAACAAGGACTTGAATTAGAAAAAGAAGACAAAGTTGTACGTTTTTATTTTTATTTTTATTTTTATTTTTATTTTTATTTTTATTTTTATTTTTATTTTTATTTTTACTTTTTTGTGTGTAATTTATGGATTTCGTTTTACAGTTATCTCAAGATGGAAAAACGTATTTCATCAAGATTTATGCTCCTTGGAACATTTTAACTCAATATGCGGAAATTATGAGCTTGAAAATGCCAATTAAAGTATTAAATATTAATTTAAAAAATCTGTTAGTTTGTTTACAATTTGTTTGTTAAAAGGCAGTGGATGAAGTTATTGAAAAACCTAATCAGGATTGCTCATGTTTTTCTTCCCCATTTGAATATGACAAAAACCTCATACCTGACGATCCTCCATATTTTACTTCTGCTTTCAATAGACAGAGAGAAAGCCAGTAGGGATGCATACCTGATTTGCTTTATCAAACATTTAATGCATTTGTGTTTCTTTCTATTCAGGTTTGTGATTAGCAATAAAGAAACTTTTTTTTCGAGTGCTCAAAGAAGCAGAATGGTTTGGCAGATATTGACTAGGACTCACTATTCTATTGATGATCCATCGAAAATAGGTTAATTAAGATTAATTGTTAATTGTTATTACCTATTTATGTATTTATGTATTTATTTATGTATTTATTTATTTAGGAGTAATGAGGCTTTTGAATAATGGAACTTTTAAAGCGGCTTTTCCTCTTCACGAAGTAAGTAATTATGATAATTATGATATTTCAATTGGAAATGTGGACTTTGCTTACATTTTATAGCTAAGAATTTTCTAGAATTTTTTATTTGAAATTATTTAAAATTATTTAAAATTACTTAAAATTAGTTCTTATTAGAATAACAACAGAAATCGAATTCTATACTGTAAATGTTGAAATCAGTTTTGTCCAGATTTTCTTGTTAAGTGTATAAGATGTTTAAAATGGTTACAATTCTTAATCGTCAGCCGCAAAAAGCAGAAATTCCAACTTTTTCTACTAGTTCAATGAATGGTGATCCACTGGTAATCAAAGTTATTTTTGAATTAAATTTAAGTTTTGTGAATTGTAATTTTAAATATTTTTTTTTTAAGTCAAAATATCAATTACGAATGCAAGCTATGTTTGAAGGTGCTTACACAAGAACAGTAAGAATAAATCAATTATCAAGATTCTATATTATGTTTAAAATATGTTTATTTTTTTTGTAATAGCTGCTGCATCAAGAATGGGCACGCTGGGGATGTTGGCATAAAAAACAACCACTGCAGTTAATCAGGTAGCAGCTAAATTTCTGTTGTAAATGTTTATACTCAATTAACATTTTTTGACTAGAAAATATTTTGGTGTTAAAATTGGAATATATTTTGCTTGGCTTGGATTCTACACATCTATGTTAATACCGCCAGCTATTGTCGGTGTTCTATGTTTTCTTTATGGTGTTTGTACTTTACACTCCAGCATCCCGGTGTAAGTGAATACAATAACATAAAATGTGAACTTCACTGCAGCGCAAGTTAAACTTCACTGCATTGCAATTTGAATTGCGCTTTACTGCAGTGAAGTTTGAAACAAATTGTAAAGTGAATTATTTTTGTTTAAACGTATTAATTGATTTTGTTTAAAACGATTTTCATTAGTAATGACATTTGCAATAAAACTGGCCCTGGCAATTTTACTATTTGCCCATTATGTGACAAATCATGTCGTTTCAAACAACTTCATGAAAGCTGTTTTTTCGCTCAAGTTTCTTACATTTTTGATAATCCAGCAACAGTTTTCTTTTCTGTTTTCATGGCTTTTTGGGGTAAGTTGTCTCATTATAGTGAATGTACTTCTAATTGCTTTTTATGCCGATATCACTCCGCAGCTACCACATTCTTAGAATTTTGGAAGAGGCGTGAAGCTCGGCTAGTTTGGGAATGGGATCTTGGTAATTACGATGAGGAAGAGGTAAACGCTCTGAAGTAATCACAAAAAAAAAAAAAAAAAAAAGAACTAAAAAAACCAAAATATCTCAAAAACAATAATTTAGATTTTTTAAAATAATAATAATAAGTAAATAAATAAAAATAGACTAATAATTCATACAAAAACATGTTTTTTTTTTAATATAATAAATGAATAAAGTGTTTGTACAATATAAATATATTTATAATTAATATTCTTTAAATAGTTTAAAAGTCGAGAGATGTATTTTTTTAATGTTTGTAAAAAATAATTTTGTACTTTTTTATGCAATTAAGGATAGACAGCTTACGCTGGAGTCAGAGCCGGATAAGGGAGATACGGTAAAGTTAAACACCGTAAATTTGATTTTAGAATTCAACCAAAAGTTAAAACTTAATTTCCAGAATTTTAGTTGACAGATACTGAATTTTTTTAAAAACCGTTTAATCCAACTGCTTAATTAAAACAATACAACTTTATACCTAAATTTAAATAAATTTAAAATTTAAATTAAATTAAAAATAATAATATTTATTTGTCTCGCTTTTGTTTTAATTTATTTTTGTTTATTTTATATTTTATCAGGAAACAACAAGACCCGAGTTCGAATTGCAGGTGAAAACAAAAAGAATAAACCCAGCAACTAAAGTAATTGAGTAAATTAAGCAATTTAATAAAACAATAAGATTAAAAAGAAGATAACATTTTATTTTTGTAGAATTTAGAACCATTTATGCCCTTTTGGAACAAAGCATTAAGAGTTGTTGCTGCAAGTTCAGCAGTTATATTAATGGTATAATAAAGCAAAAAAATTATTTTAAAATGCCATTAAACTAAAAAGTTTTTCTTTTTTTTTTTGTGTACTTTTGTAGGTTGCTGTAGTCTTAGCAACAGTGTTTGCAGTAGTGGTTTACAGAATTGCTACAGCAACCGCTTTGCATAGCAGTAATGCTGAATTTATTAGAGAAAACGCCAAAATAACAGTTTCAGTCACTTCTGGTTTGATCAATTTAACTATAATTTTAATCTTAGACCGAGTAAACATTTTATTTACAATATGAATATAAAAATTTTCATAAGTAATTTCTTTTAGGTATACCAAAAAATTGCAATTATCTTAACCAATTTAGGTGCGTAAAAAAAAATCACTAAATGTAAATATTTGAATTAAAATATTCGATTTTTTTTTACTTTAGAACGCCCTAGAACGCAAACTGACTACGAAAACAGCTTCACTTTCAAGATGTTTTTATTTCAATCTGTAAATTTTTACAGCTCACTTATTTACATCGCTTTTTTCAAAGGAAGGTAAAATAAATTGAGATTAAAGTGGTATTTAAAGTCAATACCTTGTAAAATGATTAATCCTTTTTAAATTTATTTATTTGCCAGTATGGAGGTAGGAAAAAAAGAAGAAAGATCAAAGACTGCTGAACAGGTAAGCAAATATAAACATTTTATCACGCACATTTTTCACCATGTTTGCATTTTTCCTCTCTCTTTTTCGGTTAGTTTTGTTTTGTATTTACAGAGGGAGGAGTATTCTGCACAGCCTTCATTATTTGATAGTGTACTGTCTGAAAGGGTTAGATAGTCCATTTTTTTTTTTTTTTACTTTTGTTAAGTTAGCGCATCTTTTACGTATTTTTATTGTTCACAAATATCTTGATGTAAAATTTATTATTCTCTCAGTGTGATCCTGCAGGATGTTTATTTGAACTGTGCGTTCAACTGTCAATTATTATGGTTGGAAAACAAGTTCTAAATAATTTAAAAGAAATTCTCTTTCCGTAAGTTTATTTAATTCGAAATTTTCAATTAAAATCAAATTCCCTACTTTTAATTATTATAATTTTTAATTTTAGACTTGTAGTTAATTGGTGGGCGGCAAGAAAAAGCAAAGCGAATACAAAACAACTGTACACAAGATGGGAGAAAGACTACGATTTAAGACCTACAGACAACTTGACTTTATTTTACGAATATCTAGAAATGGGTCTAATTATTTAAAGCTTATTTCCGAGCAAAATCTGAAACTTAATTATTTGTACAGTGATCCAATACGGTTTCATTACTATATTCGTGGCGTCATTCCCGTTAGCACCATTGTTTGCATTGCTAAACAACATTGTTGAAATCAGAATTGATGCGTTTAAGTTTGTCACTCAAGTGCGCCGACCAATGGCAGCAAGAGCTAACAGCATAGGTAAATTAACTCGACTAACTCAGTTTGCACCCTCAAAACACACTACGCACTGTAAACATGTAATACAGTGTATACAAAAATAAATAAACGGAGGAAAAAAAATTATATTTTATGTTTACATTGAAAAGAAAATATTTTCGTGAAAAAAACCGGTTTGTTTATTTTATGCTGAGTAAAGTTTTTCACGTTTTTAGTATTAAGCAGTTGCCAGGCAACATGATTATTTATGGCACACTTTATCGAGTAAAATTTTGAGGATTGCAAACTTCCGGATTGATATTTATTGTTTCTAATAATAAAATCTAAATTCGATAATCAAACTTTATTTGCAGGTGCTTGGGCTCAAATTCTGCAGATGATATCCACAATTGCGGTCTTAGTTAACGTAGGTTTATATTATTGCGATACAGTAATGCAGTAAACGCAGTAAAGGCACACAGAGCATGCGCTAAGGCCCCATATTTCTGCGGGCCCCATTTCGGTTGATTAGTCCACTAAAAATTAAAAATTAAATAAACATTTTACCAATTTGATGCTCATTTTGTGCTCATTGCTAAGTGCCCAAAGTCCCACTTTCCTCAAACTGTTATTTATATTTTTTAGGCTTTTGTGATTGCATACACGAGTAGTTTCATTCCAGAAATGGTGTACAGATACAATAGTGGAAATTTTACTTTACACGGTTACATTGATAACGTTCTAGCTGTGTACAATACATCGGATTTTTCTTCTGAAGTTCGACCAACGGACATGAAGTTAGGCGGCCAACATGTCTATCTGTGTCGGTACAGAGATTACCGTATTCCACCACCTGGTCCGCATAAATATGAACGGTCAATTGAGTATTGGCATGTTTTTGCGGCCAGACTTGCTTTTGTTGTGACATTTGAGGTACATTTTGCAATATTTATTTATTTATTTATTTGTTTGTTTATTTATTTTTTTGTTGATTTTAGCATTTGGTTTTTGTATTAACGAGTCTCCTTGCGTACGTTATTCCCGACGCACCTTTCGATGTCCGAACTAATCTTCGAAGAGAAAAGATTCTGGGGAAAGAAGCTTTGTACGACGCGGAATTGACGAAATTGAAACAAGATTCTGATCAGACCAACCAATTGAAACGACTGTCACGATCAGTACCTAATCTCATTGAGAAATCCAATTGGGATACACCTGAATAATCATTTCATTCATTTCAGTTCAGATAAACATGTCAAAGTTTAAATTTTAATGAACGAATGAATTAATTAATTTTAATTTCTGTGTAATTATTAACGATGATGCATTTCTTCCTTGCTACTGTGAAATTTTGTGAATAAAATTGATATTCTTTATTTCATTTTTTTTGAATTCCGCAACAATAACAACACGATTGTGTTTAGCCAATTGGGCGATAGCGATGGCTGACGGAAGTGAAATTTGTTTTTCGTAGCTTAGCAACCATAGCTAACGCCATCTAGAGTGTTACGCAGTCGAACATTCAAACCTGAGAACCATGAACGAAGCTACGGACAGTATTCCGTCCTTTATGAAGGATTTAATAATCAATAAGGTATATTTTCAGTATTGTATTACAATAAAAAGAGAGAAAAAATTTTTTTTCTTGGTTAGGAACATGGCGATTATCCTTTTCCAATTCCAACGCCGGACGTGACAAGTATTAAGCCTGAACAAGGTAAAAACTGAACCACTCGTATAAATAAATAAAACTTTGTGAAATTTTTGGTTTTATTTCAGGCTTTTGTCTCAAAACGAAGGATACACATGGAACTAAAATATTCATTAATTTTTGTCATTCAACTAAAGTAATTTAAATATTTTTTGAATAATTTTGTGTTTTTGGTATAAAATTTTTAATTGTCTTGTTTTATTTTATTTAAGTTGCCAGCACCGAAAGACATCAATGAAGATCAATTAAGTGAAATCATCACAAATTCAGTTGGTGAAAATCAAGTGAATTACCGCGTACCAATCAGTCTTGGCGAACCCAGGGACGCTGTAGACAAATGTAAATTAATACCGTATTTCTTCGAATAAGAGCCGCAACAATAGTCGAACGTCTTCTTTCTGCATTCATAGAAACATTAAACGGCAAGATTACCGTATTTTGAAGAAAAATTCCCAATTTTTTAAAATAAATGCGTAGAATTGCAGTCGATCTCAAATTATAGCCGCGGCTATTAATCGAAAAAATACGATAACTAATAGGTGCATTCGAATTTTTTTGTTAAATATCTTCAATTTTTTTGATAAAATGAGACAAATTTGAAGAAATTTAAATTTGAGAGTCAAGGTGCGGTGCTACATTGATTTTTCGGATGCATTTTATATTTTTTTAATAGAAATTTTAATTGAATTTAATTTATTTTAGCCGGACAATCGTGTACAACGCATGATGTTGTAGTCAATTCGGAATTCTTTGATAAATTGCAGAAAAGTGACTTGTTCAAGCATTTTGTCATTCAAGTTGCTTTCGAGGGACTGGAAGATAAATACAACAGGAGTTTAATTAAAAATGGTACGAAATTTGACTTCAAACCAATAATTATATGTCTTAAAAATAATTTAAATATTTTTAAAATTAGAATGGGTGATTTTAAAAAATAAAAAATACATGGGTGTCATGAGCGACGTAGTTGTACGAACCGAGTCGAAGAAACCACTTATTACCGAGATTTCGAGGTGAGAAATTGATCGTTTTCATACCTTAAATTTTATTTTATTTATTTTTCTAATTATTTTAGTACGTCAAACGATGAAATCAAAGAATTCAGAGAAAATGATACACTGCGAACGAAATACGAAGGGTAATTTAAAATAATTTTTGACCGATACCGATTATCGGCAACCAGATATCGACCGACACCGATACTTGCACCGATATTTTGAAAACGTTTAATAAACCTTCAAAAACTCACGAAAACGTTGAAACTTAGCGAAATCATGAAATCGTTGAAAAATGTTGCAAAATCGTAAAACTATTACAAAATCGTGAAAACTTTGCAGAAACGTTCGAAAACAGCACGAAAACATTATAAAAACGTTCGAAAAAGTTTTAAAAATAAAATCACTTGATCAGTATCGGTATCGGCCACATGAAAAAAATATCGGATCTAGTATCAGAAAATTACAAAATATCGGCCCACAGCCGATACCAGTGGCGGTTAAAGTTTAATTTAAAATATTTCAATTATTAGAACTTAATTTTCTAATAATTTTAATTTATTTTAAATAGTTTACCACCTCCAATATATGAAATGGTGCAAGAACCACCCGAAGGATACCCAACTCATATTGTTGCTGAATTTAAAATGCCCTTAGTCGTAAGAGTTTGTTTATACCAGGATGTATATTGGCAGAACACACCCGATTTCGACAAATTGAGTAACTAATGCATCAAATCCAAAAATCACCATAACGTTTCTCAGTATAAAAAAAAAAATCTGGTGTATTCTGCCAATGTACTGCCCAAACTGGCTCCAGTATCGTATTTTATTTTATTTTAAATTATTCAGCACATGACCAAAGAAATCCAACTGGATTTAGGCGAAGACAGGATTCTTGTTTGCGTTCCCACGAAATATTTCCTCGATATTTTCTTACCGTATAATATCAAACAAGATGATAGTGGCGCGCAGTTTAACGCCGACACTTCGGTAAGTTGGACAAAAACAAAACAATCAAACAACAATTTACAATTTATTTTTAATTTCCAGACGTTGACTCTGACTATGGCTGTTGTATCAAAAAATTCCAAAAACTAACAATAATTTTACAAATTATTTATTGAAACATTTCCCAAACGACTAATAAAAATCTACAAATTGTAGGAAATAAGATATTGCGTGTAAAAATCCTTGAAAAATATTTTTAAGTAGAAAAAGATGCGAATTTTAAACATCGCTTTGAACAGATCCTTTTGGCTTCTCTTCCAGCGGAATGGCTTCGGGTTCGATTGGTCTTGGTGTGAATGGTGTGTAATATTTTCCTCCTTTAAGTGGATCAATGTTGCAAACATTCCCCACGATGATTATCGCTAACAACACGACTAAAGTGATCAATGCAAGGCACAAATATGTCGCCCAGTAGTCCGGGTGTGACGAACTCATGATGTGACAAATTGATTTAGTTGTTTAAAATGGCTGTTCTTGTTTCGGCTGGATCCAAATGGAGACGAATCTGTTGCCCGTCGTGGGTTCGTTCCAGTAGTATTTATGACGAGTACAGCAGAAAATGGCGTTTAGGATAATGATGAACACGAGAAGGCTAAGTCCAATGCCTAAAGTGACTGCTTCCATGACAAAATCTAGAAATATAGAGAAATTGAGTGTGCTGGGCCAACGCCCTTGTGGCGGTTAGTGACATTTTGAATTGTAAAATTGGTCCATAAAGTAAATTTTTATTTTTTATTTTTAGTTTAGTGAGGTTTATGGTGTTTTTAAATAGTTTAAGGTTTGATTTTCGAACTTACCATTGATGTGATTGTGGATGATCGTTTACCATTACGTGCTGACACCTGTTTAGTCTACCTGTTCGAAGAAAGAATCCGGATGTTCAAGTTGCGAAAACTGACACCAGAGTTCACTTATTGTTTTTATTTGAAACGAATGTGAGAACATTATATTTTATTTCATTTTATTAATTTACATTTTTGAACTTTTTTTCCGCGGTTACTACGCCGTACTAAATTCATTAATCGCCGCATAACGCCCAGTTACAAAGTGGAATAATTGTCGTTCAATGTCTCCCAAGACCCCACTAGCTCCAATTCTAAACAAATTGGGCGTCATCCACTCGTCTCCTAATTCCTCCTTAATAAGTGTTAACCAAACGAGCGCATCCTTCGCTGTGCGTATTCCACCAGCTGGTTTAAACCCAACCTAAAATAAAATAAATCAAATTCAAATTCAACCCCGCAATTTGGAATAATATTTCCATACTTTTCTATTTGTTTTGTTATAAAAATCACGAATAGCTCGTACCATAACAAGACCAACTGGAAGAATTGCATTAACATCTTCCTTACCAGTTGATGTTTTTATAAAATCAGCACCTTATAATAACACATCTTTTATAAATTCATCAATATATAATTATTTCACATTACCTGCCATCATGCAAACCAAACTAGCTTTGTAAACATTGGATAAATTTCCTAATTCACCAGTTGCTAAAATAGTTTTCATGATGGCTGATCCACACGCTTTCTTCATCGCTTTAACTTCATCATAAACACCTTAATAAATCAAAACAAAGGTAATACATAATGCAGCGTGATTGAATGTATTTATACCTTGCCAGTTCCCACATAATACGTACGGTCTGTTGATTACAATATCAATTTCTTTGGCACCATCAGCCACAGATAAGCGGATTTCTTCCAGGCGTGTTGAGAGATGGTATTGACCGCTTGGAAAACCAGTAGCAACTTTGAAATTAAATATTATTAAAAGTTTTATGCGTATACATACAAAAGTATAAATTTATACCAGCTGCAACTGGAATATTGGAATGACCAATTTCTTGTAAAACTTTCACACATTCTGTAATTCTCGCTGGATACACGCACACGGCTCCAACTCTAATATCATCTAATACAAAAATAATATTATTTCTTTATTTCTATTGTAAAACATATACCATACTTGAATTTTTTAACCCAATGGCATTCAATACATCATATCTGATAGGATGTGCAGCTTTATGACACAATCTTTCAATGTTGGTTGATGTATCACTGCCAGATAGTGTGGTTAAATCCAAGCACGTTACAGCTTTCAACAGCCAAGCAGCCTGTAAATTAGATATGTGTATGCAAAAGTATTCTTTGATTATGGTATACATTTTGTATACCTGCCATTGCTGTTTTAGAGGTCTACTCGATGCAATTCTATTAGCACTTTTTACAACAGCTGGATAATTAATCCTTATTTTAGAAATATATTCCAAGTCTGTAAACAAAACTGGAAATAAAACAAATACAGTTTGTGTTAATAAGTATACCTAAAGAACAAAAGTCTTTTTTAATGTCAGACATCCTTGCTTGCGAGTTAATCAATAACTGTCCAGGTTTTAGATATGTCTTCTACTTCCTGAATGAAGGTCAAAGGGATTGATTGCTTCGTTTGTTTGTTGACATGTTTTTTTAATAATGGAGTATAGTACGTTCAGAGGGATTTTATTCCTCAGTTATCTTTTTATTATTTTAGATGTAGTTATCAATGTTTTGGGAATGACAACCCGGCTTCAAAATGTGCATGAATTGTTGTTGTATGTGTAAGTTAAAAAGAAAAAAAAAAAAGTCAAATTGTGTTTCAAATTAATTAATTTTGGTTTTTTAAATTTTAGGGTCCAAAATACAGCCTTGATGATTACAATAATAATAATATTTCTATTGTTTTCCAACACTTACATCTTCCAAGCAGGATTTGTGGGAATGCTAGTGTACAAATATAAAAGCACAATTGTCTGCAGTTTTATTTATTTAGCACTATCAATTCCATTACATGTCATTCTACTGGTGCGTATAAAGAAAACCTTCATTTTATTTATTTATTTATTTATTTATTTATTTAATTTATTTATTTAGCGCAAAAGATGGAACAATGTTTATGCATTTGTCTGGACGGATACAGTGCGAACCTTTTATATACTTCAAAGGTTATGTAAGTTTCTAAATTGAAATAAGAAAGAAAAATCTCTAAAAACATTTTTCTCTCAATAGGCAGCGTTTTGCATTATTACTTCTTTAAACGTACAGTTTTACACTTCGCTGACTCCCGTTTGTATCGCAATTCGTCCTGGCTTCAGGAACGAATGAAAGAGCTCAGTTAACTCAAACTAACTAACTATTTATTTATTTATTTACAATGAATTTCAATTACTTTTTTCCACTAAAATATTAATAAACATTTTCCAAATTCGATTTCTATTCCTCTACATCATCGGGTGGAATTCCTAATTCCTCGTCGGTCCATTTTGCTGGATCGGGGTACTCAAACTCGCCCTAAAGAATATTTTTAAAATTAATTATATTTTAGACCAGTGGTTCCCGAACTTTTTCGGTTCGCGGCGCACTTAATTGTTTTTTTTTTAGTATTTTCTACGGCATCATAAGTCAGACAATAAGTCTAAAATAGACTTTGACCGGTACAGGTATCGGCTATCGGCCAATATTTAGTAATTTTCCGATTCCAGATCCGATATTTTTTCACGTGGCCGATACTGATATCGGCCAGTAAATTTTTAAAACTTTTTCGAACGATTTTTACAATGTTCTTGCAACGTTTTTCTACAATTATCAACGTTTTTTTTAATTTTTGAAGTTTTTGAAACATTTTCAAAATATCACTGCAGGTATTGGTATCGGCTGATATTTGGTGGCAGAAATTTGGTTGCCGATAATCGGTATTAGCGATATCGAAAAATTCGGGTATCGGTTAAAGTCTAGCCTGAAATACATATTTTGCGGCGCACAGATTGGGAACCACTGTTTTAGACTTTAAACAGCGTCTAGATTCTCACTGTAATGTGCTCATAATCCGTCCACATATGCCAGAAGACCCACCACCACATGAAGCTCATAATAAACGTTGCAGCATAGTGTGAACGTTTATCAACTGGCGCCGGTTTAGGTGTACGATACCATAAACTAAAAAATATATGTTTGTATAAACAAATGAATATATTTTCTCTTTTTCATTACATTGCATGCGCGCTGCTTAGTTGTTGTTTTGATGTTGAAAAACATCTCCTAGCATTTGCCGAGAGTATTGGAAGATACTTCAACCTACTAAACACCATTTTGGACCTAAAAATAAAATTTATCAGAAATAATTCATTAAGTAACAACGAACTAAACATACACTAAACCCGACAATCCAAAATGTCTGGGACGGTTGTTGAGAAAACCTGATATCAAATTTCACTTTGTAAAATCAGCATCAGACGGTGCTGTAGTTTTTTATACATAGCATTTTAATTTTTAATTTAATTTTGTGCATTCATTCAGGAAATAATTTTATTTATAATTTTATTTATTTTAATTATGACGCACGTTTGCTTTTGTGTAAATTAATGTTTGCGCAGTTTACCACCTGGTGGCAGCAGCACGTATTTGACTGCTGTGCAGGTTTGCAGTGAAAGGAGAAGTAAGCATCCCTATCGATCTGGAAGATGTAGAGAAAATACCACTCTCAAGCAAGTTGAGAGATTAGAAAAGCAATCAGGTAATTTGGATGTTTACATTTTGTTCGAGCTGATGACCAGAATTAAATTCAATCATTAATTTGCCATTTTAATAATTTTTAATGATTTTAATGCAAAAATTGTTTATGTTTTTTTTTGCATTGAAATGTCAACATGATGCTGCCAGAGCCAGCATTAATGGAGATTTTATTGATAACTCGATTTGACTAATTCAGTTTACTCACGACATATCTCCTTTATTGATTATCAGTGTGTTGTTTCAGTTAACAGTAGCAACGTAACGTAAAATGGTGTAAAAACTCATCTGGCAGATGGCAAGTGTGGCTCACATCTGGTCGTGAAATGTTTAGTTTGTTTTCATTTCATTTTCAGTTTATTTTAATTCAGAAATAGAATTTTAAAGAGAGATTTGTGTTTTGAAAGATGATTGACAGGTTTGGTATTATAAATACCATAGGCCGGATGCCCGCCCGCATGCACCTATGTGATAAGAAAACATTTAAAGGAATTGGGCAGTGATAAGAAAGAAAATTTAAGGAGAATTTTGCAGAAATAGCTGCACTTGAAAAGTCGTTTTGTCTTGTTTAAAATGGTCTAAATCTGGGATATGGCAATCGGAAATAATGTGAGAAAGATTCGAAATTGTTTTTATTTTTTTGTGATTTAGAAATCCCTAAATATCTTCTGATATTTTGGAGAATATCTTGAGATCTCGTAGAATTTCCTGAGATCTCGTAGAATCTCCTGAGATCTCGTAGAATCCCCTGAAATCTTGTAAAATTGAGGGGGTAGCCAATCGCAAAAGTTGAGTATGAGATTTTGAAATTCTGTTGAAATCTTGAAGATTTCATAATTTCAGGAGGATTTCTCAGGATTTCAGGAGGATTTCTCAAGATTTCAAGGGAATTTCTCAGGATTTTAGGAGGCTTTCTCAGGATTTTAGGAGAATTTCTCAGGATTTTAGGAGGCTTTCTCAGGATTTTAGGAGGATTTCTTCAAATATTTTAAAGTATTTTATGGATTTTGTGAATTCTATGGATTTTGTGAATTTTATGGATTTTAAGGATTTCTAGGATTTCAGGAATTTCTTGAATTTTAGAGATTTGCTAAAGATTTCTGGGATTTGCTGCGGATTTGAAGATTTTCGGCAGATTTCTTTATAGATTATACTTGATTTTGCTACAATTTTTGCAAGAAGATTTTTAGAAGATTTTATGGATTTCTAGCATTTCCAGAATTTCTAGGCTTTCTAGAATTTTGTGGATTTTGGAATCCAAAATCTTAGCCTGTACGAGATTCCAGCATTGGCTACCCATTCGCGTAAAATCTCCCAAGATCTTGTAAAATTTTGCAAAATCTCACATAACCTCGCGAAATCGCGCAAAACCTCGCGAGATCTTATAAAATCTTGCAAAACCTCGCGAGATCTTACAAAATCTCGCAAAATCTTGCTAGATCTCTTGAAATCTATTATAGCCGAATTCTGAGATTCAAGATTCCACAATTAAAGAATTCAGAAAGATTCAAAACTCCTATGAGAACGATTTAAGCGATTGCCACATATCCCTCGATCTAAATCTAAATGTATGTTTTCATCATTGCTGATTTCACGTATATTTTGTTTTTCTTTCTTTCAACAGTGATGCAGTACTCATCGTTAAGAAATCGTTTGGCATAGAAAAGGACCGCAAATAAATCACCAGTCACCACGATGGCTGCCATCAAAGACTCTGCAAACCCGATTCCTATGTCAGTCTGTGGAAGCCCTATTAATGTCCTCCGCATGTCGTTGTCATTGTTATTCGTATCAGTCTGCTTCACTGCACTACCTCGAACCGCTGCGAACCCCAAGATCTATAACATTGGGGGTGTACTAAGCAGTGGTGACAGCGTCGCGTTGTTCTACCAAGCAATTGAAGACGTCAACTTCGAACCAAACATGCTTCCTCCGGGTGTCACTCTGTATGCTGCTACCATTCTAATGAATCCTAATCCTATCCGCACTGCCTTGTCTGTATGCGAGACTCTGATTGCAGCCCAGGTGTACGCCGTCATCGTCAGTCATCCGATCAAGGGCGAGTTGTCGCCCGCATCAGTATCTTACACTTGTGGCTTTTATCATATTCCTGTTATAGGAATAAGTTCAAGGGATAGTGCTTTTTCGGACAAAGTAAGTGCAAACATCTATTAAAGGGCATTAGTGCGCTGAGCGTGCTTTAGCAGTCCTGCGGTTTTGATGGATTACATTGCAGTACGCGATTGGGGGTCAGAACGGGTGCACGGGGCGGTAGCTAGGCTTTGGTTAATCTTTACGTAACGGATTTTTTTTTTAACTTTTGGAGACATAAGCTAGGGAAAAAGATACTTGTAATAAAAACCCAAACCCAAACCCAACCGTCAAACACTTTCACGACGCCACCAATGCGTGGATCGTTACCACAATGGCGGATCCTCTCAATTAGATAGAGGAAACGGGCAAATCATTCAACCAACACTAAATCCACATGCGCTTACATCGTACGGTGTGCTAGTTTTGGTACTCTGTACTGAATCAAAACGTACCGCGGTACCAGTACACGGTACTTTAAATTGGCGAAAAAGTATCTCGGTATCAGGGGTCATGAGCAAAAAAAAATGTCTCGCACAGATGTGAAATACTTCTTAATCGCAGGGCCCTATGCTGTATTTTCTTTAGCCCAATTTACATCTGGCTAGAAAAGAGAAGAAAAGAGCGGGTGCTTCTGGGAGAAACTTTTAACGGATACTGCCAAATAAATCTGGCGCACTACTGGCGCATATGCTTCTGCATGAGTAAAGGTGCCGTAACACAAGTCGGTGTGTCAAAAAAGTCATTTTTTGTCACATTTGCGCATTGCCGGCGCATTTGCCAGACAAAAAAGATCTATTTGTATTGCCACGTTTAGGAAAAGTTGGGACAGATTAGGTTAGATCAAAATGCTACGTTGTTTACCTCTGGAAGCAGACATTGGTTGCATTCGAAGTTAATGGCTGAATCGGTTGAAATGACTTAAGGTGACTGGAATTTCAGTCAGTTCGGTCAATTCAGTAAGATTAGTCATTGATTTTGAACGCACCCAGTGCCTTTTTATCAATACGTGCTGAAAGCGGTGTATTATGCGTTTGGAGGCCTTTCCTTTAGAAATTATATATATGGACAATTGTTTTTGAGGCCTTGCAGAGTTCACACTGAACATGCACTTTAAAATTTTCATGCTTAAACATTTACAAGCAGATCAGCATCAGCCATACTGTATATCAGAGGCGCATCATAACTTTAGGCCACAGATTTCAAGGGGCCCCATTTTAGTTAATGAAGTGGTCTCCAAACTGTGCGCCGCGGCACTCTGGGGCACTATGACTGGCTTCCAGGAATGCCTCCACCAAGATACAAACTGCGTGTGAATAGCCTACAGGGGCCCTGCCAGGGCCGGATTAATAATTAGGCAAAGTAGGCAGCCGCCTACGGGCTCCACATCTTTTAGGGGGCCCTCGCACTTGAGGATCATTTCCATTTAGTGGCTGAAAATTCCAGAAACGAAGCTGAGTAAAAGCTTCAAGAACACCCAACCCAACAGCAAACTATTTTTTATAGGTATATTTTAGCCAGGGCTGGATTGTGAAATAAACACATTAGGCACCGGCCTAGTTGCCATTTACGGGAACACTCCAGAAACGAAGAGTTAATTTGCAAGAGGGGCCCCGAGATTTTCACTGCCTAGGGGTCTCCACAGGGTTAATCCGGCCCTGGGCACTGCCATCAGCAACTACATGGGGCACTGCCAACCAAAAAAGTTTGGGAACCACTGAGTTAATGAATGTCAACAACAAGAATAGTATACAGTAGAACGTTAATTATCGAAATGTCAGTTAGCGAACGACCAGTTATCCGAACAGTGGTGATCACTGGTCATGATATACTGAGTCATCGAATCCTTGCTGCACAAAATTATAAGTGATGAATTTTTTTTTAATTTTGTAGAATGGAATATGTAAACATAGAAAACGATTTTTAATTTTTATAGACATAAACTTCTAATGTCTGATTATGCAAACAAATTGCGTCTCCCAATTAGTACCGATCGATATTCGATGTTTACTGAGGTGATTTTTAATATAAATGGAATGAAGTTGAATTTCCTGTTTTTTCTTGGCATTTTCAGGCATTAAAATATACCTATTCCCTGTTTTGTATTTATTTGTATTTTCCCTAAGTTGCGACACCAGATGGCACTGTTTCGAAATCCGCAGGTCCCAAATCCGCAGGTCCCAAATCTACAAATCCTAAATCTACAGGTCCCAAATCCGCCAGTCCCAAATCCTCAGGGTCCCATTTCCACAATTAATTCTTGCAATTAATAAAATTAAAAAAAAAATAAAAATGGACTGATCTAATTCTTAGAAAAAAATTAGAAATTGAAATTCAGAATAAAATGTCTGAAAGAGAGAACAAGACCTCGGCAGCACGCAAAGCTAATCGTGGTACCGAGTCCTCTCGCTAGACCGAGTCTAGGTAATCTCGAACCCAGTGTTACCTTTTCTTCCT
>JAQFXT010000258.1:0-52522 GCA_034683725.1 Strigamia crassipes
CTCCAATCAATCTAAATTCATATTTTAGGCAATTAGAATTTTTATGCAAGCAAATGAGTGATTTCGAATGCAGCAATGTTTGATTCAAAGTACCTAAATGTACACAAGAAAAAGTTTATGAATTTTTTTGTGGATTTTTTTATCTTCATCGTAGAACATAGATTCAATCGAGTTTTATGCACGCTATAAATTCTGCCTACTATATACTTTATTTGCGGTTTTAAAACTTGAAAAAAGTGGGGAAATGAAACGTACTTCCTACATCAAATATGGGATTGATGGGAAAGGTTAGAGATTGCATCGTTGATACGCTCGAATATTTTTCATTTAATGTTTATTTTTTTTAAATTTTATTTTGCGGCTTACATAATTTTAATTCATGCACACGAACCAGTAACGAGCTTATGCATAGGTTTTTATTCTTTTCTTTTGTGGTTTTGCTTCCTTACAAATCTCCAAGGCGGATAAACATCCACCTTTGAAGTTTACCTGTCTCTTCCAAGCCACCAACCTGAATGGCATGTTAAAGGGATTAGTTTTATATATCGAGGTTCTCCGCCTTCCATAGATAGGTTGTTTTGATTGGATTACAAAATATTTTCTTTTCCTTTTTTTTCTGTTTTTTTTTTTTCTTCTCCTTTATCCAACAATCAGATTTTTTTTAAAAATAGCTCTAGTACAGATCCTATGAGTGAACAGTGCGGAAAAGATGCGTAATAAAAGGAGACAAAAAGATAAGAGCTTTTGATTTTGAAAAGAGAAAAAAATAAGAGTTTTGTAGTCGAAGAACTAAAGAAAAAAAAAAAAAACATCTAATTAAATAATCATCTTGTAATTTTAAGGATTGCTTATAAAATGAAAAATTAATGATCTAAAAATGTAAAATCTTGCAAGGTGAATTATATATTTTATTCATAAGTTGATTGTTTTGCGAAAAATTATTTTCTTTCGAAACGTACCTGAATAATAAATGTTGATGGTTTCAACGATAAGGAGAAATGAGAAGAATAAACAACTTTCGAATGTAAACATTATTTCGTTGCTTTTGTAAGAAGGTGTGTTCGTTTTGTTATCAGTTATCTTGCTTCAGTGTGGCATGGGATGCATAGGCTTATTTGCAGTAATGTCTCGAGCATCACTGACCTCAATGTAACCTACAATTAGAATCGGAGGAAAAAAATATCTTTTTTTCTTTATTATATTTTTTAAATTTTTATTAGCTTGTTTAGGAATTTTAATCAGATTGTATGTTGGTAATGAGCGTCTGCTTGAGTATCAAAGGGTTATTCATCAGTGCAATTGATATGCTTTTATTTGTTTACCTTCTAAAATCTAACACGATAAAAATGGAGTCATTGCTTAATATTAATCGAATGTTACCACTACCAGTGATTTTATTGGTTTTGATTACATTGAAATTTGGAACCCTGTACATTTTTTGATGATGAAATTTCTATCTATTTTTTTTTTTTTTGGATTTTTTTTACTAAAAATATTCAAAATATTTCAAGGTTTTCGATTATTTTCAGGTTAAACGAAGATTATATGACACTTATAAACTGTTCATAGTTTTTGACTTTACAAGAATTTGAACAGTAAATCAAGATAGAAACACTAACCTAATTGAGTAGTTTTTAAAATGTCAGCTAAAAATATCTTGAAGGAGTCTAACCAAATGCATAAAACTTTGTCATTAAATTTATTAAACTCATACAAACGTGAAATAAAAAATTCCAAGGGACAAAAATCAATTTCTTTTTAATTAAGATATCACTCGATATTTACATTTTCAAGTAATATTGTATGTTGGATTAGATTAGTCTAATCAAACTTCGATGTTATTTTCTCATGAGTTTCAGCAACTAATTTCTCTAGAATTTTCAAAAACGTTAACCAAAAGAATATTTTTCACCCAAAACCAATCTTTTATTTATTTTTTATTCTGAAATTTAATTTATTTTGAATTAAATTTAATTCTTATTTGCTCAACAGATGGCGGATGAAAATCGATATTTTTAAAGTAAAAATCTTTAATCACAGGAGCACGCGAAAGATAATTCAGATGCACTTAACTGAATCTTATTTTGATTTTGCTTACACGTGCTGATCCCGAATTAAATTTAATGGCGGACAGCAAATAGGAATGGCACTTATTTGGCTAATGACATCATGTGTGAAAATCAACCTTCACCGTGATGTGCGCTGATATAATAAGACTTCCTTTGGCCAAATGATAATTTAGAAGCAATTTTCTTGTTTAAAAGAGATGATGGGAGACCTTCGAATCTATTTTTGGTTTGTTGCTGGTTTGATGGAAATTCGCTCGGATTATTCCTTTAAACTTGGATCTCTTTGCTCAACTTTTCTTTTGATGGCCCAGTTAATGCGGTGATACGAGGCGAAACGAGCACCAGCTTGGAGGCATTTTAAAAGGGTTAAGGGAGCAGGAGTGTGTGTGTATGTCCACTTGAGATGTATCAGCAAAAGGCACAAGGTCAAACGTGTAAAATTAGGTATTGCTTGTAGATGAATTTTTAAAAATATTTTTTTTTTGCAGCACATTTATTTTTAAGTCGATTTGCTCTGGAATGCTAAACAAAATGGACGCGATATTAAATTAAAAATAGTCAGGCTAAATGATAACAGTTCGAGGATTTTTCATCAATTTTTAGATGCGAAATAAAATAAGATTAATTTTCCAACAGCCTATCAGCTTTAATTCACTTATTTTGGACTGACAAAAGATAAAACAAGATGTAAATTTTTTATTCACCCGAAGTAAAGGATACAAGAGTGTACCCTGCAGTGTATGTTGTTGCAGATGTTGTTACAAGCTTGGTGGTCATTTCTGATGTTACTATCATAAAGATGTAGAGCTAAGGCACGAACTGAGTAAGAAATTTATATTGATATCTATTATTCAGTTCCGTCAGACGTGTAAGTAACTTCTGCTTCTGTCTCGTGGAACCTGCGTGTAAATAAATGAGTGTTATTATCATTTGACCACACTTGATACATTTATTTTTACTTCCACTTTTATGTATTAAGCTTATCTCGAAATAATTTATGAAACTTTAAGTTTTCTTTAAAGAGACAGTTGAGGCAGGAAACGTTACCTGTTTAAAAGCAAACAGGGATTTTTATTTATTTATTTATTTATTTATTTATGTTTGTTGTTGTGATTCAAAAACTTGACGCCATTGGTCGATTTTATTAGATATACCTAATAAGCCAATCAGAATGTTTTTAAAATATGAACTAATATCATGTTTTAATGGTAAAGTGACATTGCATTGTTGCTATGGTTGCTTTTGTTTAGCAGATAGATTCCTTTAATCTAACTTTAATTGAGTTGAGTCGTCATGGAATTAAAAGTTAAATAACTTCGATTTTTGTGTGCAAATCCTACATTTACAAAGTTGAAGTACGAAAGGAAATCGTTGGATAACAACACGGGATTGAATCGAAAACCATCAATTCTTAATATGGTTGAAAAGGTAAACAGGTTTGGATTCAAAGCTGAACCGCAGGTCTCAGCTGGGGACTCATTTTTTAGCTCTCATTTCAAGTCTGGGGGAAAAAATCCATAATTGCATTCATTTGACCCAAATGAACTTGTCATCTTGTTCGCTTTAAAACGTCAACTTAAATTTCAAATGAGATTTTTTTTGGAGGGGTTTTGTATTTTTTTCTTTACCAAATTTGTAAGTCACCTGGTTACATAAAAAGAAGTTTAGAGACTCGAAGACCTTTTGTAGAAATTGCTTAATGCATAAAAGGTAATGCACTTCTTTTTTTCAATTTTTTTTTCTTTTTTTTTTAAAGAAAATTTTTTTTTTCTTTTTTTTTCTGCACTCGACCCTAATGAATTTCATGTACAACTTAGTTGTTTGTAAGTTGACATAGTTTACAATATTTTTTTGTGTGTGTGTTTCTTTGCTTCCTCCTTTCTTTAAGACCACGCCTAATTTTGTTTTTATTTTTTGGAGCACGTCCAAAATTGGACGACTTTGGACAAAGTTTGCAAACACACGGTTGCGTCATAGATTATCTCAGTTGTGTCATTCCAAATTTTTATCTACAAAGTGGCCACATTTGATTAATGCTGACAGTGATTTGTTTGTGTGATGCAATTCTTCAGCAAGGTTAAAGTCAGGAATAACATCATGTTTTTTTTTTTTTTTCTCTCTGTTTCCTTTTATTTTTAAGTTTCTATGTATAATGTTTTCTAAAATAGGGAGATTAGGGTTTGCCATAATTAATGAGCAGCTCGTAAAACTTGTTTCCCTAAAAGGTTAATTCTGGTCTTACTGGCCAGGTTTAACTTTTAATGTTATCTTTTTTTTCAAACTGAGATTTATTTATTTACATTTTATGTTATTAATAATTAGCGTTAATAAACGGTAATAATTACAAGCTGAAAATAAATAAATAATTTTCGAAAGTTTTGATGTTATGTTGCAACTTTGGCTGTACATCAATCGGTGGCGACTTAAATGAAGCGAGAATTCATTTTTATATATATTTTAACATTACATTTTACCTTGGAGAGATCTAAATACACAACACTTGCGCAGTCTGCTGTGCAATTTACTGCCTTCTAGAACATACGTGATGAAAACATAACAGTGTTTATGACTGGTACGGTATTTTTATAATTATGACTCGAGTTCACGTGATAATTAGTGCAGCAGGAGAAAAGTTGCAAATTAATAATTAACAACGACATATAAGAATTTAGATTTTTATATTTATCGATGAAAAGAAATGAATAAATTATCTTGAGCTGTTTTTCGGTATCTTCAAGATGGAAATACGGTACCATTAAAGAAATTATTAAGATATTTTCGAAGAAAATAGAAAATAACCTAAGAAACATCACAACGGTGGAGTAATGCCTAGAAATTACTGAGATAACAATTACACGCAAGTAAGCATCAGAGCGAATAATAAACCAATACTTCAGTTGGCCCTTTCTACCAGACACAACAGCCAAACACCCGCTCAACTACAATCACTAAAAGAACAACACAGACACTTCAAACCACACAATAAACAGCCAAAACAAAACCACAAATAAACAAAAATTCAACCCCCACCATTAGAAAAACTCGACGCAGATGGTGTACTCTGTACTGTTGGGATTCTGTTTGTAGTTTGGGGTTGGGGTTGGTTGTAATCCCATGAGATAACCTGGGATACTCGGTAACCTTAATTCTCCTGCTAAAAACAACAGGAAGCCCTCTTGCTAAGCTTACATGGCAGAATGCTTTCGCCTTACGTAATAAAAAAATCAACGCATGAACAAAAAACATAGCTGCTTAAAGACGTTGCTGCAGTCATCAACAGTAACGTTAACAGCTCTGGGGTGACTTTACTGACTTTAGTTGCTTGTGCGATGCATTTTGCGTCATGATTAAATACAAACACGTCAGGTAAGTTACTCCAGGCTTGAAAATTGAACGCAGCCAATAGAACATATTCATAAGCTGAGGTAAACATTGGGAGAATGAGGTGAGCCCAAACTAGACTAGAAGGTGTTTGACTAGAAGCTTGTAAATAAGTATTTTGGCGCTCCCTATTTTCACCCCAAAGTTATGACTAGTAAAAATGCCAATTGTCGCCACTAGTGCGCAGCAGTGCACTGCTTTTGTACCGCAACAATGTCACATAAGCCCAAATTTTTTCAGGCAAGTTTTGTTTGATTTTAGCTAACTAAACTTGCCACTTCGAGTGAAGAATTTTGTTCTACCTTGTGGACATATAATATAAAATTCTACTTTAAATTTTAATTAATTGCACGCTATTCTTTAATCGTAAGCTTCTCTTTAAAAATGTTATTACTGTCAAACTTTTAACTCATTTTTCTTTCCTGATGGACTAATTATACCGATGCAAGAAAGTAAGCCAAACTTATTCATCAAGAGTGTGCAAATGCTGCTTCCTGGTTCATTTATGAATCGTACCAATTTTTTTTTCCTCTTTTCTTTTCCTCCTTCCCAATTTTTCTCTTCGTTACTGCATTAAAAAATATTGGCCGTGTTTCTTGAGCAGCGGAGTGTCGCGTGGGTGTCTTGATTTATGGCTACTTTCAAACTTAACGTCACGTCAAGTCACATTCTTCATTTCGGCCCAGCAAATTGTAACGCTCCATTTGAGGTGAATGCCATTTTAGTGTTTAAGAATATACTTGGAGCGCTCTATTGGCCTATAAAAAAATGAAATGAGGAACAGACAAAACGCAGAAGAAGAAAAAAAATGAACGCGGAGGATAATATAGTGCATTTATCATAAATTTTAAATTTTACTAAGCATGCAATGATGGAAAAGTAATTTATTAAACATGTTGTCTTATGAATGGGATCATCTGATTTATGGACATGCATCTGCCATTTTTAAAGTGCTAATAGTGATTTTTATTTTTTTCTGGGTTTCCACTTTACAGCATTAGTGGATTTCGAAATTTACATTTTATAGCAATCTGCGCGGTAAATGGAAACATCATAATATCATTTATAACTTTTGTAATCTTTTTTTTTTTTTTAAATTTTTTATTTCTTACTTCAAAATAAATACATAACTTGATGTTTATAAATAATCAATTTATTGTGACTGGCATTAAATGAAATTAGACATCCTTAATGTGACAAAAAATGATTCCTGTGGCTTTAGTTTCGACGTACATCCGCTTTTAGTCCAACTGTTTACAAACGGAAGCTGGTTGTGTAACGCAAAGGCACGTAGTTGTATTTGGAAGAAAGAATTTTTTTTTCAACTCTTTTTTTTTTTTTTTCTTTTTTCAATTTTGGTTTCGTAGAACGGAAGTTGTTTGCAATCGGTGCCAAATAGGGTCCATTAAATTTAGACAGCGTGTCTCTGATCACCTTGGTGCGAGCTGTCTTTACTCACAGTTAGATTCATATTTTGCGATGAGAAAAGCGCGCGGCATTAGCCATGTGGTTTGTGTTAGGAAAATGTACGAGGCCCAAACATTGGTTCATGTAACAGTTGCAAATGCCAAGTTGTTACGTTCTAAATTCCTAGGGGGTGATATTTGAAGATGGTGGTGTTTTTGCCTTGGAATTAATTGGTACAAGCTAAAAGTGATGCAAGAGGCTGGCAAGTAGTGACAACATCAATGATGTTTATCTTGTCAGCTGAGAGAATAAAGTAGGAATGTTTATGCCACTCGTCTAATTTACGCACAAAAAAATATATATACGAGATTTTTCGTTTTAAACAAATTGCAAGTTGTAATTTTGGAGTTTTAATTAAAATTTCTAATTTTTTTTCTTCCTCCTTGTTGCTTAGCTTGTTTATTTATTGAATTGACATTTTTCATAACTGCTAGGAAATCCGGTGAAGCGATTATAAGATAATTACAAAATTTTTATTTTCTTTTGTTAGATTGATATGAATATTTCATCTACGTATGAATAATGAATATTCACAGTCAGCTGGACTTACTCATTACATAAGTCCTGTTATTATGGACTTATTTGAAAATAAATGCAAGAGGAAATTAAAATGTTTATTTTTTTTTGGTATTTATATAGTAAAAGCTTAGAGGCAATAGTGATAAATAACAAGAAGAAAAAAAACTGGGAAATTTTTATCATTTACGTAAAAAAAAAAAGAACATTTTCTTTAATTTGTATTTTTTTAATTTTATTATAAAAACTGTGCGTGTTTGGAAAAGGTGTGATTTTTTTTTCTCGTGTTTTTAATCACTCGGCCCTCATCGCTTTCAAGGGCTTATGCTCATGTGTTAGCAGTATTTACAAAATATTACTTTAAAAAAAGTTACTTTTTCTTAATAATTTTCTCATTGCCTGAATCTGGACGAAAGTTACATAATTCTTACAGCCATAAAAAACATTTCGTATACAAATCCTTAATGATATTCCACGAAGTTGATAATCCAGTCACGTGGTGTGCATTAAGTTGCATCAATTGATGATAGGTGTCGAGCCCAAGTTTGGAAGTCGTTCTGCTTGTATGGGCGTATTCTAATGCAATTTGGAATGCAAGTTTTTTAAACCAACTCCCAAAGCCCCCAAGCAGTGATATTTTAACTCTTCTCAGTAGGCACTGTGTAGTAATTATTCCTCAAAGTCGCTTTGCTCGGCTAAATATTGGCATGAGAAAGGAACAATATCAAATTGGAAGATTGCGTAAGAAATGTGTTGGAAAAGGTTAAATTGAGATCTGCAACTGATTAGTATTCCAAGGTAGTTCGAGTGCCCACTTGGAAAGAGGTGAGCCCTAAGCCGTCACTTGGCTTCCAATTTAACCTCGGGTTTCATTTCTGCGATGTGTTTGTAGCAATTTATTGACACATTTGGACTTTGATGTGTCTTCAACACTATGTGGGTTCATTTCGAGGATTATCATTTTTTCCCTCGTGATTTTTATGGCGTTACGCTCGAAGAAAAGTGGAGAAAAAGTCAATTTTTTTTCTCTTTTTCTTTTCTAATATAAAAATAGTGTATTTTATTTTATATAAATATATATATTTGTGTGTTTCTGCTTTGCTTCGTGCAATATAGTTTGATATAGTAGGATGCAGTTAGGTTAGCACCAAACGGTCCATATCATCTTGAAATATACGATGGGGAGGGAGCTTAGATGAATCCCCAAGGAAGCAGCTTGTGAGCATCGTTAAAAAGGTCATAATTTTCTGCAAAGATAGATGCAGCTTTTGACTTGCACTTAAACGATGGGAAATTGGTTTAAATTAGAAGGACTTGTTCTTGTTTTTAAAGGAAGTAACTCTCAATTTATTTATTTGTGTATAAAAAAAAAAAATATTTTTTGGTTATTTTTATTTACTGTACCTTTTGAAATTTTTGAATTTTTAAAAACCTTGAAATGACATGCTAAGTCAACAAATGTGAACTTTGATAAAATTCCTGCTTGCATGCTTAACGTGAGTTAAGGACCACATTTTCTTGAGATGACCACACACCGGTGCCATAAATAGATGTTGGTTAACACTTTCTACGCCTCGATGCTTTGGAATTTGATCGTGATGCTTAGGAATTTAACGATATGTTGGCTCTAAATGGTTTCAATTAAATTATTTTTAAATTTGTTACTCAATCGGAGGAAATAAACTTTTATTTTTCTTTTATTTTTTTTTTATTTTTTTTTTATTTTTTCTATTTTGTTGTTTAAGTCGCACACCTGATACACTTTCTTCCGCTTCGCTTCGCTTCTCTTCTCTTCTCTTCTTTTCTTTTCTGTGAAATGTATAAATAACACGTTTTCGAAAGCTTCGAGTTTGGCAATGATGTTTAAATGCTACGAAATGAAACGTTAAAAAGTTTTCAACTCGAGCCAGCATTGGACATAGTCCAAAGCCATTGTTTCAATTTCAATATTGCAAGTAAATAGCACGTCGTTTGATGGCCGTGCTCAAGCAGCCAGCCCCACATTTAGACACAGCGTGTTTATCTTTCAGTTGAATCCTAATATCAAACTGCATGCATATGTAATTCACACGTGTTGCTGTCTTATCAATACATGTATGCATGATAGCACATCGTAAACATGTGTAAGAATAACTATGCAAATTTGCTTCACGTTATTACCAAAATAAATAAATTGATTTGTTATCTGAAGGTGTTTATGCGTATCAACTTTTTACGTATAAAAATAGTTTGATTTTTTTCCCCAATCAAAATAGTTGCTAACGCTCAAACAAGGAATTGTTTGTTGCGTAAATGTATTTTTAGCGCGAATTGATTGTAAACAGTGTAGAGGGGAAATTGTGCATTAATAGGAGGTTGAAATTGGGGCTTAATGAGTGCAATCAAATAGTAATATGATGTGTGTAGTGGAAACACGTGTAGGCCTGGCATTACCTCTTGAGTGTGCATAATTTTAGTGCAAGTGGATGATGTAGTTATTACTCATGGCCGTGATTAGTCTGTCTCGAAACCGATGACAGCTTGAGTTTATTTGAGGAGAAAGGTGAAAAATTGTTGTTTCTTATGCGGCATCCCTTCTCATTAAAAGGGTTAAAGTGGGAGATAAATCAATTTGGATAGGCAATAAATCTACATTTGGAAGAGGCTTTGTTTAGTATGTGTGGAATTTGTACAAGACTCTTGTACGGATTTTTGTGTATGCTATGCATCAAAATATTTATGTCTCATGCTGGCTTATGTTTGTTTTACTATCTCGAAAACTTGGGCTGAAGTGGAGCCACTGAAAAATTAATATTGCCCGAAGAGATGAGTTAAGAATTAGCACAACGCACCCCAGTTTGCACTCGTTCTTGTCAGGTTATCTCCGAGAATGTGAGTCAGATTTGGCCAACTTTGAGTTGTGATGGTGACAAATTGATTAGATTTTCTAGTGGGGTTATTTGTGTTTGTTTTGACTGTTTTGGTCAGGAGGTCAGTAAAGTATTGGCACCGTTGTTCGCCTTCAGCGCTTTTGGTGTTTCAAACGATACGGAATGCAATTATTACTCGCCGAGTTTATATATCTAAAAATCATTTTTACGAACTTCACTGTTGAAAACTTGCGTCAACAATTTGAAACGCAGCGAAATCTAGCTAAAAGTATTAGTTTTATGGGGTTAACGAGTGCATATATTGGTTTAAACGGTGCCAAGAGTGTTGACTGTCTTTAAGCGTTGCTGATTTATTGATTTATGTCTACGTACTCACGTGATCGATTTTTAAAAATATTTTTATTTTTATTTCAATTTATTTGAAGTGGCAAAGTGAAGTTGGAATTTCACGACGCCGGCAATTAATACGTGACAATATCGAGTACCATTCGCATCGATAAAATTCTTGTCAAAAATTTTAATATAAAAGATTATTGGTTTCGGTTCTGAATGGCAGCACAAAGGGAGTTCTGGTGCACACGATGGAATTTAAAATTGCACCAGTTAATAGCGATTTTTCGCATACCGTATACGACTAATTTCTGCACGCAGGTATATAACGTGAATATTATTCATTAAATCGTACATGAAAAATGAACGTGTGCGAACAATAGCAGATTACTTCGGAGGAAAGAAACAGTGCATGCAGCTGTACGACTCTGCTAATTGATTTTGATGATCGTGAGGTTAATGCTGCACCGGTTGACTTTCATTAGGACTGAGACAGAGCACAAATTGGAATTAAAATGTCAATAATCACATGAATAATGTTGCCAAACATTAACTGCACATGCGTGCATTTTGACATGTGTTTCTCACGCATGCGTAGCTTACAAATAATAATAAATAAAAAAAACACAACTAGATGTGATGTCATCATGTTCCAATGTGATTTTTGTCATTTGTTTGACACCGTTTCTGCCCATAGGAGTTTGGAGATCGATAAGAGAGTCAAATCTGGTCTCGCACTTCTGGGTGAGTATTTACAATTCACTCGTGATGCGTGGCCTTCAACAAACGTATCGAGCATCTGACAAGTTCGTCTTTAGTCAACGTGGAAACAGGAAATATAACAACAATACCACTGCGCATTCTTCTCACTCGGCCAAATTGAGGTATAGGAACGAGTGCGCGACTCGACTTTATAAGTAATTGATTCGAGCGTTGAGAAAGTGAGAGGAATTTTCTATTGTTTAAGTTTTAGGCAGTTTTCTAAAGCTTCCATTTGCTTCCATGGTATATTTTCTCTTGATCTGTGCTTGTTGTTGAGTTGCACTTCACTGAAATTAGTTTAATTATGTGTGTTAATGAAGCCGGGCTTGCATTTCGCCAAGAACGAGTCGAAATGGTTGCCATTTGTCTGAAAAACATTTCTTTTTTTCTTTTTTTCTTTTTCTTTTGGCCATAGAGGAGTTGGGGATTTGCTCCTAGATTGGATAAAAGAAAACTTAAAAGTGAGTGTCGACTTCTCCTACTAATTTCTAGCCACCTGTTATGTTTCCCAGAGAAATGATGTTTTTGAATAAGGAATTGGGTCTTGGAAATAGTACTCTACAGAGCTCATTAAACTCAGGTTCAGGGACAGCATTTGTTTACAAACGGGAATAATAATAATAAACTAAATCTGAAATAATGAAAAAAAATCGTTCCACTTAATTCATAATGTCGTTGAAGAAATATAAAAGTATAAATATTGACTCAGGCAGAGAAAATATTTTGTTTGAAAGACGATCTTGACATTTTTTTTTCGTTTTATAATTCCTCTCCTTATCGTTCCATGTCACGACAAGATTATTACTTTTCATCGGAATTATTTCTTTTTATTTAGTACATAATTTTTTTTCTCCTTTCTTTTTATAAAAGAAAAAAAAGAGATAGGGAGTTTCTTTGATAATATTATCTAGCAATGAAATGACGAAGTTGGTTACTCATTTGAATGTAAGGGAAAGCCTGTTAGATTTACTCCTTTGAAAACCATACTTGGTGATGAATTCCAAAGTGTATGGCTCATGCAATCCAAGTTTACTCTATTAAAAAAAGGCATAGGCTTTTATCTGTCTGAAGTGGCTTCTGACATGAATGAAAAATGAAAAGCGAAGGGGGAATGTCTTCAATCTAGCATGTCCTTCAACTCGCGCCCTTGGCTGTGGAGAAATCTCCACACACCCGCATAAAATTGCAAACCCACACCTGTTTTTCTTTGATTGGCTTATTCAGAAGTGTACAGCATACTTTTGTTGTGTACAGAGGTTAGCTGGGATCAGATGTGTGAGCATTGAATCGCCTTATTCAACCTGATTTCTGGAGTATGTCAGAGGGGTTGGGTGATCGCAGATGTGCACTTGTCAGGCGTCATTTCCCCTGTGGGTAAACACTGTATGTCAGTTTGTGGACAGCTCAAGACAGATGAGACTTGAGGCTACTGTTGCTGTTTGTTTTTTCTATTGAATTTCAGTTTGTTTTTGCTCGGGGATTTTCTGTAGGTCTTTGTATGTGGGTGTTCTTGGGCTTCCAGTGTTGCTTTCCTTTTTTCCTTCTATGGTTCTTTTTTTTCCCTTCTTTAAACTTGTCTGGTGTCACTGTATGTGTGTAATTAAGTAACTGCGAACATAAATGCTGCCATGAATGGAATAAATTGATTTATATTTGCTCCTACTTTTAAAAAAAATTGTACTTGACAGCTTTTGAACTGTCAAATGGGAGGATATAAGGTCAACAGGGCTGAATTTGTAAAATAAAAAATAAAGGTCTATGGTATTTTTTCGAGAATAATAGTAGCCCTTGTTTCATTTTTTAATGATAGGTCTTAGAACTTTTCCTTGGCAATAATTCAAAACTTTTTCCGTCTTAAAAAAAAATTATTTTGTTTCTATAGGTCCATTTAAAAAATAAAAATATTTTAATAGTTTCAATGTCACGTTCTAATTGCTGCCTTGTTCTTATCTCCTCAAGCTGATTGTTGATAGTCATCTGACAAAAATTGTGTGCCACTAATGTCAGATTTGATTTGATGCTAGATCAACTCTTTTCAAGGTGATGGTCCACCACTTTACCGTTGAAACGCAAAGATTATAGAGGCTTAGTGGAACAATGTTAAAATAAGTTTGGCAGGTGCTCTTAAATATAAATTAAATTAAATGTTACCTAGTTCCATCAAAACTTTTACCGTAACACATTGGGACAAAAAATACCGGTCTGCTACGGTACATTGCATAGTTTGAGAAGCGCTCTAATAGATTTATGTTTATCTGCATGTGGCATCAAACGTTACATTCTAAAGCATCGATTTTTACATCTTTTTTTAAATCAAAGTATTGGATTGAAATAAAATAAAATAGTAGATGTATCACGCAATCTTTGTTACCAATAAATCTTGAGGCTTAGTGAGTTAATTATATAGGAGGCTCGACCAACCCTCACACTATCAACATTCTTCCTCTAGATAATATTAGATATTAATAACTCCACCTCTTTACAAATTGTTCTATAACTATTTATGTCACCTATTGATAAGGTTGTTTTGAATTATAGGTGGCTCTATTAAATAGATTATGTTATAATAATAATTTGTCTTACATTTCTGGGAAAATAGCGACTTGAGTTATATTCTTTTTGAATTTATAATATGTGCACACACGTGTGAGAGGCAGTAAAATATTGGAGCTATAAAATATAGCGCCAAACTCATTTTAAGCTCTTGATCCATGTCATTAGGCTTGGTTGGAGGATTAGTGAAGTTTTTGTCAATATATTTTTCTTTTGATTCTTTCACAGTTCGAATGAATAAGAGTCGAGCAATTTTTTCCCTTCTCTTTACAATGATAAATCTGGTGGCGTTGAAACTATCCTTGAATCAAAGTAGTCGTGGAAATAATACTATAGTTTTTTTTTTTTTCTTTTTCTCTCTCTCTCTCTCTCTTTCTCTCTCTTTTGTGGTTCTTATCTTTTTCTTCCACGTGGGTTTTCAAGTAATGGGCCACACCTCTTATAGGTAATAAGAGATTAATATTTCAGATAATTCTTAAGAGGAAGTTTACAAGTGTTGTGACCCAGGTACACCTGTTAATGTGCGATTGGGTCTTTGAATCACCTTGTTTTCCTGTGTTTTATGCATTAAGCGACTATAAAAATGTGAATAAAATTGATAAATTGGACTCGTTTTGTACTTTGCCATGACATAAGCAATTGTTTTTTGTTTCTTTGTCTGAATGAGTAGGGAGTGTGTGATGCAAATTATGGACTTGTTTCATTTCGCCTCTGATAGAAACATTGCTTGGCATTATATACGAGTGTTATTTTTAGTTTTGTGTGCGTGTTGTGCTGTCATTTGAATGGAACTCATTCACATGTTAAGTGAAAGGAGCAACAACATTTGTGTGTCGCGTATTGTAATATGCAAATAAAGAAGAAGAAGAAGAAGTGGAGTGAAGCAAATGCGTTTTTTCATCCAGCGTCGGGCATCACACTTAAGAGTTGCCCTTAGCAACCAGCATCCTGTGTGCGGCATCAGGGCTAAACACCACTTACATTTTATCTCTAGTTATTAAGGCAGATGGGAGGGGATTTTTGTACTGGAAGGAAGTGGCCTGGAATGCACACAGGAGCTCTATTCTGAGCACTCATCAACGGCTATTGGTGTAAACAAACTGTTATTTCTGGCAGACTGATGCCCTATTGCGCACTGTAAAGGAAGAGTCAGTCAGTGATGGCAATGAATTGAGGAAGAAATGAATGGAGGCCATGCTCTTCCTGTTTCGTCATGCTACGAGATGATTGTTTTTTTTTTTTCTCTTTTTTTTAAACTGAAATTTGGATATACAGTACAGTTGTTGTAAATTATTATTTGTTTTTGGGTTAGATGGAAAAGATATTGCGAAATTGCGTGCGGGAAATGGTTAAAACACCTGTTTCGCTGTAATAAGTCGAGGGTAAATTGGTGCCAGTGAACTTTTATTTTTGTTTTTCATGAGATAAAATGTTTATTTCGACTTTTTTTTTTTTGCTATTTTTTCTTTTATTTTGTTGTTGTATGATTTTTAATTTGTGGAATTTTAAAATGAATAAAACGTTACGTGCATTGTTAATTAATTAATTTTTTTTGTGCTAAATTGCTGGAGATGTCCCGAAATTAAAAAATATAAATGTTACTGCAACTTTATGACGGTTTTATGTTATATCCTCCATTGGTTTAATTAAATGACAATCATCATGGGTGGTTGAATAAAAGTTATTACATCTTTTTTTCCTGCGTGCACCTGCATTTCTATGGGCCAGTGTCAGTCAACCAGGATAAAAACTTCTAATATAAACGGTAATCAAACCAAAATCGATTTATTATACAAACAAGAGGGCCACACAAATTTACATGCAAAAATAACATCCTCTTTTCGACATCTGTCAATATCACAAGCAAGCAATAAGGTGATGTACGTTCGAGTGCACATTCTGCACAATACTTTTTATGTATGACTCGGGAAAATATGAGAAAAGGCCTGATCGTAACGCACACCTATCGTTCCATAGGGCATGCGTGAGAAAAGTCTCCAGTGGATATTGTAACCGATCATCCTGGATGCAAATGGAGTTTCGAGCGTGACATGAACAAGTCCATGTTCTCCTCATATCATTCTCCAATACTGTAAAAGTGCATTAGTGGGTGGAGTTTGTGTCATTCTTTGCACCTGGTTGCCACTAAGAATAAGTGCAGCATGGTGCTATCTTGAAGCCTTTAAAACGGACTAATGGTCTTGCAGCTACGAAATGCATTCAGGACTTTAACTATTTTATTTCTAATGAATAAACACTGTACATGCAATTTTACTTCCATTTAAAAATAATAATAATAAGTCAAATCCTAATGTAAGGACGGGTTAATGTGTTCTCCAGTCATGCTAACGTGTGTTTGAAACATTTTAATTTAAATTTTCTAAAAATTGTAAGATGTCAGTTTTAGGAGAGATTTGATGGATGGGCTAAATGGAATAAATTCTATCTAAGAAAATTACTTTTTAATTAAGGGTTACAGAAATCTCTGCAAAAAATGTCGGTTTTATGTCAAAATGAAATAAAATTTTGTTATTTGTTAGTTTTTCAAGGGAAATATAAAAATAGTAGGCGCATTCATAAAGTATTTTAGACTAAACAGCATTTTAAACAACACACTTAAAATAAATTGCTCGCATCGATCTAAGTCGATAAATAGCAGCCGATTTAGTCTGTTTCCAGTCGCAGTGGGCATGCGCACAACATTTAAACAACAAAACATGTTTAACTGCAAGTTTAACTGCTTTGTTAGTTGGTTGACTAGTGTAGACTAGTTTAAAAATGTCTATTCCAATGCTCTATAGATTTCTTGTGAAAGGTGGTGTACTTTTTCGAGTGTCTTTGTCCAGGTCCCAATAGTTCGTTGCATCAATTGTACTTTAGTTTTGGCAATTTCTTTGTGAGTGTACCCCGAGGTGTATCCGCTGATCCGTCTTCAGTTGGTCTACACGTCTAAATGGTTGGATCTGATGTAAGTCCCATGGTCTTTAGTGAGGCAAATACCACCTTGATGGTCGCAATAAAATATGTATGCACAGCTCACTAAGTCTTCGAATCTTTGATCTGTCAGCATACTTTGCTTTACGCTTTGCAACCGGCTTCGGATACTTGACATGAAATAACTTCTCCTGCCAAAGAGAACTCACGTCCTGCAGATTATTTCCTTCATCCCCAATCCGTGTCAACATGTTCGATCAATGGTTCGTCATCTGCTTTATATGTTATTCCATATTCGAGCGTCCTTTTAAATACTGCAGCATCCTCTTTGCAGCTTTCCAGCTTCGCATACCTTGATTGTAGTAACAATTTATTGACTATGCTGATGGTGAATGAGATATCAGGACGAATGGAGTTTACCAGATTAATGAGTGTTGTCCACTACCCATTAGTTGCCAGTATGGAATCGTTTCTTCCATCTCTCCTTCATTAGATGGCGAGAAATCTGCCAATTTACAATTGACATCCATGGGTGTTAATCAAATACTACATTCCATTTCTTGCGCACGAAGATTAAATTACGCGTCAAACGTTTTAAAGTTAATATTGTTTATTAAATATAAAAACACCTTTGGACTGGTAGTAAAAACAACCGCCGTTAAAGCTTTAAGGTTTAACTGATCAAGACATTTCACCATTTTCGATTTTCCAAAAACCTTAAATGTACCAACAGGGATCTCGTTATACCTCACGAGAACTTGTGACTAATGAGTGTTGACCTTGTCAATTACTTGGAGGCACGAAGGCATGTTTTATGCATGAAAGTAGAAGATTTAGTATAGGATAAAGATTTTCCCCGTTTTCCATATACCTGTTCTGTCGTGTGCCGGATGCGTCACCGACTTATGTTTACATTGGTAGGTAAGAAAAGGGTTAATCAATTGTGATGGATATCTGGTTTTGTTGTTTTTTCTTACTCCTTTCTTTCAACTTCTCCCGTTGTCTAATTCTCACGCAATCATTGGATCTTTTCCAGAGCAAATGAGAAGGAAGAAGAAAAAAAACGTGTCCGGGGAAACATCCTTCAGTATTGTGTGACTTTATACGCAGTAATTTCCGTTTTGGGTTATCTTTAGATGTGAGCAAGTTTTTGTTTTCTCTCTTTTCACATTAGATGTAAAACTATGGGTAAGAAAGTGCAATTTCCGAGGAAAGGAAATAAAGTGGCGGTTGTTTAATGACGCTGTTTTAAAGTGGGCATCAATTAAAGGCGAATTAGTTTTGCTTGGTTGGTTATCCTGCGCAATTAGTGGTTAATTTTTGTTAATTGTATTTAAGTTAATTTTAATTTAGGCAAATAAAAGCGAGTAATTCAATTGAACAAATGCTTATTTCAAGGTTATAAATTGGATTTAGTTGGTAATTTCGAATATTTCCGGCGTGTTTAGTAAAAACGGCTTTAAAAGTCCTTTTCACAAATATTCTAAGCTTGTAGAAAAATTTTTATTATGGATACTTGACATTTTTTGCTCAAACATTCATTTAAACTCAAACGTCAACATTCGCAACTTGCATGTTTGTATTTCGAAAAAAAAAAAATTCTTCTAACCCACTCGTCATTGCGAAGTTTGACGTCACATTTCGGTGTGGGAAGAAATGGATCCTTCATGCGTACAGAAAGAAATAAAAAAAAATGTAATCCAGTCATTGATGGAATGTTGGCATTCATCTGTAAGATCCTTTGGTTGGTGAATGAGGAGAAAGTGCATTACTCCCTATACTGAATCGACTGCTCCGCTCTCGGCAGCTCAGGGAGTCCCGAGCTTGTGTTTGGTGCGGTTTAGTTCAGCATTGAGGTCAGAGCAACACGCACACCTTCAGTGGAGAGCCTCGACTTCCATGTGGTCATTTGTGAATTAGACCTCAGCTAGGATCTGAGTGGGTGAACTTGGAACCCCGCGTAGGTGGAGAGACGTTGTATATTGTGCAATCCACCGATGTAACGAAGCACTTTTGAAATGTATACGTTACTGTCGTTTGTGCTCGCCTTGCACGTTGTGCATGGTCAAGTTGAAGGTAAGTTAACTCCAGAAGAGTGAATTGATTTTTGCTTTTTTTTTAAAAATTTCTCTATTTAAATTTTATTTGTATTTGATGCGAGATAGAAGGTTTTCTTCAGTTGCTTTCACGTTTGTTTTCGCGCAGTTGTGTCCAAAAAGTGTGTCTCTCGTCATTAAATGTGACACGCCATTATTCTTAGTCGATGCTCCATTCTAATTTAGTTAGTTCTTGTCTGTTCTACTTTAGACACGATTGCGTAAGTTAGTTGGGTTGAATAGGGAAGCCGAGACGGTGGGCATGTATTTTTAATTGAATGGAATAGAAAGTCGGTTTTGATTTGAGTAGGGAAGAAGTAAAAGTTGCAACTGATGAGTCAGGGAAATGTATGGGGTTTCACCTGTTTGCAAAACAGCTGCAAACATACAAACGAAAATGAAACAAGTTTGCTTTTTCTTCGCTATTTTTATTTTTATTTTTATTTTTATTTTTATTTTGTTGAATTTATTTATTTATTTTTTTTTTTCTTTTGACTGCGCATGTTTTCCGCCGACATCATAAATTTTTGCATGGATTTATGTATTGATCAATGTCACTATGGTGAAAGGTTGAGAGAATGATTTTGAATTTCTTAGTCAGGTGGACTAGGATTTGTTGGCATTGAAATGGAAGGGGATTTACAAAGAAACATCATCCATCATGTAATGAGATATGATGAAAAGGTTTAGACAGTTGGATTTTTTTTTTTTAATTTAACTTTTTATTTTTATTTTTTATGTTTTTCAACAATTCTCTTGTCTGTCTGTGAAATTTGATGCGCTATTTTTGATGATTTAAATTATTTGGTGAATTGATGGTGGTTGGAAACGAAAAGAATGTTGTCGGGGTACATTTTTGTCTGAAATTTTTATTATTTCTAAATTTTTAAATTTTCTAATTTTTAAATTCAAGTTTCTACCGCGTGTTAACGGCGAAATTAATGGCAGTAAAAACAAATCAGTTTGATTAATTTGTCTTCTCCGTTCTTAATCTCCTTTTGCGATTAAACTGTTGGACCAAATTAATTGCAGACTTCAATTTTCTTTTATTCATATAATAGAAATAAACCCTTTCTTTGCTGCGCCCTTAATCAATGGCAAATGAGATGAAAGTTTTAAACGTTCTCTTGTCACAGAACAGCTCGCTGGCGTGTTGTAAAGCAATAAACACTTAGTTATCGTTGCGATAAAATATTTAAAGAAAATAACGTTTACATTTATTTATTTTATCTTCACGGAGAAGTCGAGGAAATCATTCGACCTATCAAAGTTTTTGTTCGAATTAGTCGAGAGATGTAATACGCATTAAATCCTCGTTTGATCGTCTCGTGGGAAGATTTGTCTTATTAAGTGCTCTGAAAATACCAGCGGCATGTTTGGTATCTAGTGACCAATAAAATAAAACCACAAATCAAATGGGAGTTCTACTTATTTTTTTTTTCCGACTGAACTTGACTCAAAGTATAGGTTATAAGAGTTCATGACTAGCTGTCATTTCATCCGCTCATCCATCATTCTATTATCAATATATTTAAGAGTGGAAAAAAAATTGTTGTAGAAGGTTGTTAATGAAAGAGGTTGGGCAAAAATTGAGGTTATGAAAATTACTGACGGCTGCTTATTGGGTGTGATATTAATTTTTTTTTTTTGTGATTTTTATTTGAATTTATGATTTATGTTGATTCAGAAAAACATCAATTATTTTTTTTATTTTCATTTTTTTTTTTGTTTGTTGATTTTTTTTGTTTTTTGTTTTCATAGATGGATGCGAGAATGTTAAATGTCCCGTAGAGGAAATGTGTCCTGACGATAGTTACATGTTGCCTAAACTCGTTCTCCCCGACAAATGCTGCGGTGTGTCTCATGGGTAAGTTAAAAATTATAAAAATAAATAAAAATGAAGAAAAACAATGTAAAATGGAGTAATATTTTGCTTTATGCATTGTTCGAGTGTCTTATCTTTGCGAACGCAACTCACTTCCAATTAATTATTGTTAGTTGCGCTTGTCTACCGTGTTCTCCACCCGAGTGCCAGAAGGGTTTTCAAGTCAAGCTCGAACAACAAGCTGAAGACAAGCCTGGTAAATGCTGCGCTGTCTACAAGTGTATTAATGGTGAGTGTGGTGTACATTTAAATGACAATGAGTAAAATCTAGGACGATTGGCACTTAGAATTTATTAGAATAATAATTTTTACACAGATTGAATGAAGTTATCATTCTGTCAGTGATGAAATTAAATCAAGGTCAACGTTTATTTCATTTTTTTTTTTGGAAATTTTTTTAGATCTTGTGTAATGATTATTTCTATTGAAATGTCGGTTTTGTTTTCTCTTTGCACACAGAAACGGAACTGCGATGTAATTTTGAAGGACAGGAGTTTCCCAACGGACATACATGGAAGAAAAACAAATGTCAGAAGTGTGATTGCAACGATGGAGTGACATTATGTGAGAGCGCCGAATGCAAACCGTTGCCGGATTGTGGCAGGATTGAAATTCCTGAAGGAGAATGTTGTCCCGCGTGCATAGGTGAGTGCGTGTTTAAAGTTTTAGATTAATTGGGCGTTTGCGTTTGGATTTTTGATTCGATTTAAGGAGTTACGTCTCTCTTTTTTTTTGAAGTTTAAAAATATTTTAAAATTTAAAAAGTAAAATGTATGTTTTATTCACATATTTTGCTTTTGACATTTTGTTCGCTAATTTGATGCTAATTATACGGTACATCGTTTAAGAGAAGTAAAATGTAAGTTAATATGCAAATTAAATACTTCGTTTGGAATTTCATTAGACTTGTTAAAGAGAGAAAATGTTTTCATTTTTCATATTGGTTCGAGAAAGAGAATTGTTTCATTAAATTTTTTTTGTTAAATTTCTACCGAGTGTGTTCCAATTCACACGAAATGTAATTATAGTAAATGAGTCAATTCTGTCTACTTAGTCATTCTGTTTGATTCAAGGTTGTGTTACAAGCACTGGAAGGTTTTACAATAACACCGAAAGGTGGAAGGAAGACGACTACTGCACTTCGTGCGAGTGTGAAAATGGGCAGGTTCACTGTCAAGCCGAGATGTGTCATTCTGCTTGTCCTCATCCAGTGAAAATTCCCGGCCAATGTTGTTCCGTGTGTCCCGGTAAGATTTTGTCTACATCGAGGAAATGATTTGAAAATAAAAGGAGATTTAGTGGGAAAGTGTCATTATTTGACTTAGTTTCTTAATTTTTATTTCATTTTATTTCATTTTATTTATTTGTTTAATAAAATTTCAATTTCTGATGCATATTATATCAAGTTTGATTAAAATAATTTTGTTTTAAATGACAAATAAAATACGCCGTGTTGTTATTCTCCAAAGGTTTTTTGCGTTTTCGACTGTTGCCGGTCATCTTCAGTGGTTTACAATAAAATCCCCGCAAGAAGACAAGTAGCAGCAAATGAAAAAAAGAATTGACGAATTGGGCCAAAAACATTCTGCCAACGTAAAACGCATTGGCAGAACAAACAAAACAAAAATGTTTCAAAAACGTTTTCCAAATTTTTTTTCAAAACGTTCAGATTGCACTTACGGTACATACATAAGGGGGCCACAGATCTAAGTGGTTTTATTGTAAACCACTGAAGATGACTGGCAACGGTCAAAAGGCATATATTATTTGTCATTTAAAACCAAATTAATTAATTAATTTGTTTATGTTTATGTTTTTGTTTTATTTATTTATTTATTTATTTATTTTGTTTATATGTTTTATGAAAAATAATTTCTAGACCATACACAGACTGAGGTTACTATTCCTCCAGATTGCCCATCAGTAGACAATTGTTCCATACAATGCGCCGCTGGATTGAAGAAGAACGAGAACGGTTGCTACGAGTGCAAATGCAAATTAGGTAATTAATTAGAAGTTGAGCAATTTTTTTAAATGCTAAATTACGCAATCTTTGCAGAGGACTGCAATTTAAACTGTCTAAATGGCTATTCACAAGATGTTAATGGACAAGAGATTTGTCAATGTGCCCAAGAAGAAAGCGACTGTCAACGTCTCACTGATTGCAAAAAATACTGTAACCATGGCTACAAATTGAACAAGAATGGATGTCCCGTATGCAAATGCAGTCGCTGTAAAAAGTTGAAGGGATGCAACCGCAAGTGTCCACTTGGTTTCCTCACTGACGGCAGGGACTGTCCCATTTGCAAATGCAAAGCTGGTACGAAATCAAATTGGGCAATAAAAATCAAAATTGAGCACTTCAACTATTGAATATTTATCAGTTTACGATGAAATTCCCACTACCGCGTCCACAACTTTAGTTTCTATGGTGACGACAGCACGATCGATTCGTTTATCGGACAGAACTGCGTGTTACAGCACCGAGGGCCAACAATACGATGAAGGAGAGACGTGGCACGACGGTTGTCGAGTATGTTATTGTCACGACGGCCAGGAAATGTGCGCTCTCATTTCGTGCCCAGTGCCCAGGTGCGAACATCCGTCTGTCACTGCCGAAGATTGCTGTCCACAATGTTTGGGTAATTAAAAACTTTAAGTGCTTTAATTATTGCTCTTTGATTGGTAGCATATTCTTTTGATGCAGATGACGTGTCGGTTGCTGTTCCCATGATGACGGTGTGCCAAGCAATTGATGGACATCATTACGTCGAAGGAGAAACTTGGGACATGGATTCGTGCACGCGATGCATTTGTCACGAAGGGAGAGTGTTGTGCAATACGCAGCAGTGCGCACCCACTCCGTGTCCAAAACCAGTGAAAAAACAAGCAGAATGTTGCGCTTCGTGCACGGGTACATTAATCTTTTTTTTTGTCCGATTTATTGTTGTTGTTGTTGTTAATTTTATTTTTTGTATTTTATGTAAGGTTTAATTGCGGAACCCGCTCATACCGAATCGAATGTTAACAAACCAACGTGTTACTCCGACGACGAACGAACTGCCTATCAACATGGCAATTCGTGGAGAGCGAGTATTTGTCAAAGTTGTACTTGTCAACACGGAAAAATTAAGTGCTTCTCAGATTCCTGTCCACAACCGACGTGTGATAGACCAGTTTTGAGGAAAAATCAATGTTGTCCTATTTGTTTGGGTGTGTATTCGTTATTTAAATTGCGGAGTTGACATTTGCATTTTTAATGTACGTATTGTTTGTGTAGACAAAAAGGTTCCGTCGTTGCGGTGCGAAAGCGACGATCGAATTTACAACAATGGCGAAAGATGGAATACGAGTGAGTGCGTACACTGCATGTGTTTGAGTGGGCGCATTAAATGTACGGAAAACCAGTGCTCCGTTGATTGTGATAATCCTATTCATATCGAGGGAGAATGCTGTCCAGTTTGTGCCAGTAAGATTTAAGCGCGATAAAAATTTGACGTAATACAAAAACTTGTTTCGTTTTAGGCAAAATTCCGAAAAGAATTGATGTACCCATGATTCCGAAATTGGAAAAATCCACTCCTGTTATTACTTACTTAGACGATAACGATGGGTTTCCTGGAGAAGAAGGTTAGGAAAAACAAAAATAATCGATGTTTTTTATGCAAGTGCATTAAATAATATTTTGGTTTTGTTTTACAGATGAAACTTTTAAAATTGTTACGCATCCACCGCAACTTAGTCTGATGGCAGTCATAGTCTGCTGCGTAATTGTGATTGTGCTACTGGTTATTATCACCATGCTGCTGTGTTTGCTGTTCAAGCAACGGCGTCAGCTGCGGTACAAAGAACAAGAGTTGAAAATTGCACGTTTAAAGCCGCGACCTAAGTCGACGAACTTAGAGTTTCAGGGCGCAATGACTCCTTTTCTCTCGTCAAACGGGTCTCTCTGTTTAGAGAAAAATAAATGTGCCAACGAAAACGAGTACACAAAGCCTTACATGGCACCTGTAAACACATATGTAGCCCCTGTTAAAAATGTGGTATGAGATCTGACTCTTTATACATACATGTACAAAGTGTTTTAAGCCCATGCGTCCTTTTTTTGTGCATTTTTTTTTTTTATAATTTTGTATGAACCTGAAGTTTAGTGTGAGTGATGATTTTAGAAATTGGACAAAAGGTTATTCAAACATGCCAATACTGTTTTAAGTGCTGTTGATGATTAGTTAGAAGCGCTTAAGTAATATTTTTTTTGTTTTAAAAATCGCTTTTAATTTTTTTTTTCTTGTCGTTTTGTCAAAGGGATTGTAAATTCCAAAAATCTCCTACATACACCACATGCAAGAACTGTGATAGAGTTTTAACTGTGCTCTGGCCACTGTACAGTATAATGTAATCAATGTGGATTTTTTTATAATCTTGGGGAAAAAAATTATCGGATAAAAAAAAAATTTAAAAAAAAACAGTTTACTTTTTACAAATGGTGGTTTTATTAGTATGGAAAACATTTCTTCCGATTCCTATTGTAAAATTTGGCGTAAAAATGTAAAATGAAATTGGAAGTTGGATTCCATGGAAAAATTGTTAGGCCTAAAGAGAGGTAAACTTATCCTTGGCAATTCCATGTATGTTGTATTCGTTGTGCAATAGGAAATTTAGGACAATCCTTTAAACCCAGAGGAAGCAAGTGGAAAAGCGAATCCACTATATCGATGTATTGTTTTGAATAGAAAGTTTTATACAAAAAATACTTCTTCCAGGTGAAATATTTGCTTTTGTAAATGTCTGCATTTCAAGGAGGTACTTACTATTTCATGTTTATTTCTCCCCCTTTTTAATGTGTTTTATCCTTTGATTTACATTTTATTTTAAAAACATTAAATGGCTTAAATAAGGCGAATGTAAATATTAACGGAACAAAGGGATAAGCCAATTATTTATTTGTTTGTTTCTAGAAGGAATATTATTTATTAATTTTATTTTAAATAGTGTAGGAATGGCCTATCTACTTGTAAAGCTAGTAAAAAGAAATATGCCAATTATCTATTATACAATACGATAATGTTTCATTTCCCCTTTAACTCAGCAGGCTGAGGAAATTGAGAAAGTTAATAACGAATGTTGATTGCATTGCATTGCATCACGAAGAAAGTGCGTTTTGTTTTGTTTTTATTTTCGACAATTTACAATTAATATCGTTAATAAGAAGAAACATATCAAAAGTATGCCTACTTGGTTTCGCTTTTGAATTTTAAAGTTTAGCAAAAATGAGAAAATTAGATTTCTAGAAGTCGTAAGATTTTTTTTTCTTTCAATTTGATAGAATAAAACTGATATTTTAGTTGAAAATTTGTTTTTTTGGAGGGTTTAAGTTAAACCTTTTTGTGTATATATCATTAATGAGAAAATACAGAATGCTGCTATTATCAGTGTAAGTTTTCTACTTGAGAATAAATTTATTTGTTTATGAACTTTACACGTGAGTTTAAAAAAGCTTTTTCAAAGAATAGCGTGCTGTAGAACAACCCCTTGAAACTATGAACTTAGCCAAGTGAACTTTGTGAGGGAGTTGATAATGATCAATGAGCAGTATAATATCAGCATCTGTTTTAATCAAACTGACAGAACCACAAGATCACTGCTTCCTTTCGAGTTTCTCTTCCAAAATACGACATGCTTTTGAAAGTTCTAACGACCGTTTTTGCAGTTTTTCTTATTCAGGTGTCGGCAGAGTCCGTAAAGTACAAACAGTGTAGTGAGTATATTTTACTTTGAAACGTTTACGTCGAAATACAAAAATTATTTAAATACAATGAATTTCTTCAGTTTTTTTCTGCCGCAACCTGCTTCTGCTGCAGTTTAGAAGGAGTTCGCTGAAAATAATCTGAAAAAATAAAATTCTCATACTGTACTCAGCACAGTACGGGAATTTTTTTTTTTTTAGATTATTTAAACAGCCATAAGTTACGGACGCGTGTGTATCAATAGTTTATTCTCCCATTGAACTCAAATTAAATGCGATGCAGTGACGAAATTCATTTAAATCGGGCCTGGGTCTGGCAAAAAATGTTGAAGTAACTTTTGTATTTTAGAATAAAAGTATAATTATCATCAATGGTTTATTGTAATTATATAGCATCTTGCCAATAAATGTTGTTAACTACAGGCTTGTACAATATTATTAATAACAAAATTTATTGCCTGTTAATATAATTAATATTTTACAGGATAACTTCGTAAAATATCGAATTCAAAGACAAAACAGAAAACAACTGTTGGTTCGTCACAAATCAATTCAACACGCTTACTGATCAATGATAAACGTTCTATTTTCAAGTTTTATGTAGATATTATCAAAGCATATTCTTCATTCTTGTACTGATAAGTTCTTTGAAATTTCAATGACGAACTAAATAATCTTTCAATTGACGCAATTTCATTTCAAAATTTACATTCACTTGCGCAATTCCGATATTAGATATAGGAAATTTTAGTAGACGAAATTTTTCACGTTAAAATTTTGCAAATAAGTCAATCGATAATTGAATTAATTTAATAAATCGTGTATAATTTCAATGTTGAAAGCGCTTTTATAGTGATTGGCTATATCATTCAATTTGTCATACCACGAACTTTGTTAACATTTGACCTCGATCTTTTAAATTGCTAATCTGTTATTTACCAAAGTACAAATAAGATTGAATAGCAATATCTTGTCAGATTGTCCTAGTGATCGTAAACTTACTCGTTAAGTATCGTGTTTAAACTTTTAGCGTCACCAACCGGTAGCGGAGAAGTTCTAGATGTAAAAGTCGATCCATGTCCACCTTACGGAGACGGAGGATGTATTTTAAAAAGAGGCCATACTGTCACTATTGGAATTGATTTCAAACCTTGTAAATATTTACATTTTACGTTTATGATTGCTTGGATAGCTTTAATCGCGTACTTAATCTTAGCTGAAAATTCCGACGTACTCACACATCAAGTTCATGGCATTCTGTTTGGGGCTGCAATTCCATACATGGGTATTGGGCCACCGAATGCTTGTGTTAAAATTGACCCAAAACCTGAACCATGCCAGATAGATGCAGGGCAAACTTACAAATATAACTCAACCATGGATGTTCTAGCATCTTATCCAGCGGTAGTATTCATTTGTTAATATTTTTATTTTTTATTCTTACTTTTTTATTCTTTTTTTTTAGATTAGTGTTGACGTACGTTGGCAGCTGATTGGTCCAGGAACCACCGTGCAAGTTTGTGTTCTCATTCCAGTAAAAATTGGCGATTAGAAAGTTGTGAATTAATAAATAATGTGTAATATGATCAATTTTTCTTTGCTATCATTTTATCTCAATTCGATACACTGGACCGGACAAATTATTTCATGCTTTTTTTTTGAAAATTTTTGTTTTGTAACACGATGCGTGAAAATAATAAACACGAAACGTAAAATGTGGATTTCAATAATTAACAATTCATAACTTTATGCTTAACTTGTTCGTGTGATGTCTATTATCACAAAAGTGATTTTAAAAGTTTGAGGGCGAAACAACGTGCCAAGTCAATATTTACACCTCTACCGGAGACGGGTATAAAATATTATGCAATATACAGACAAGTTAGTAGACTGGATTCCCATCGTAATGCGAAATGACGAGTGATTCCAACACCATGATGATTTCACCATATTTGGAATCCATTTATTTTTGTCATCATCTTGTTTTAAATTTAAAGCCAAACAAATAGACGATAGGGGGTTCAGCCAATATTGTAGGGTCGAATAAGTTTGGATATTCCACCATTTTATTGCCAATTTCATCTCACAGTTGGTCTCACCTGATTGGCTGTAATCAAAATCGCAGTCAAAATAGCACCTGGTCCATGTGCTATCAAAATCGTATGGCAGTAGTTCAACCACGCGACGGAAACCGAAATGACTTCATAAAATTGAGAGCGAAATTGCTGTGCGATGCGATTCGCGTCGCAGATTCGCGAATCGGCCAGATTATTAGTTTTTATTACTTAAATTTGAGAGACCTGTTACCTCTTTTACTAAAATAAGGAGTAAAAGATTTAAATAAAAAATGAAGTTTAGATAGGCTTGTTCGCGAATACGGTATACCAAAATGACGGTATTTTTTTAGATACTGTACCCGTTTTTTTTCAAAATACCGGATCACGGTATACCGCAAATACCGTAAATGCCGCAATACCGTGAATATCGCAATTTTTACATTAAAATTCAAAAGATAAACAAAAATCGATAAAATTTAGTCAAAAAAATAAAGAAACACTTAGAAAAAAATTATTTTACTATTTCTAAAGAATATTTAAATTGTTCTTTTTTAATTTAAATTGTTCTTTTTTAATTTAAATTGTTCTTTTTTTTTTTAAATTAATTTAAATATTCTTTAAAAATAATAAAAACAATTGTTTTTAAGTGTTTTCTTATTTTTATGACTAAAGTTCATCGATTTTTGTTTATTTTTAGAATTCTAATGTAAAAAATTGCCGTTTTCACGGTATTGCAGTATTTACGGTAATGCGGTATTCACGATATTGCGGATTTTTGCGGTATTTTGCGGTATTTTGCGGTATACCGTAGTCGTTACGGTATTTAGCGAATACCGTACCACTGTGACCGTCGTCCGATCACTGGAAAAGAAGGTAGACGTCCTTCGCTGCCCAGCACCATCAGATGGCGTGGGCACCGGAAGCTGTCTCTGTGGAACCCCGAGGACAATGGACAGGAGTCCGACGTGTGCCACGATGGAGACCGGTCGCAGCAGCCGTGTCTCCTCGATTCCTGGCCATGCACAGGACAACTTCACGAAGAGTATGACGGTATTGCCATCTACTGAGACCTGAGCGTCCCCCAAGTGGCAAGACCCGAAATGTAATCTGCCTTCACTGGCCATGCGGCCAATGACCGCCGTGGTCAGTGGTTGACTTTGAAGAGGCTGTACACACAGCCCCTGCATGGGAAATGCACTCTAGGAGCACTAACCCCTAGACAATCATTTAATAAAGTAATTTATAAAACATAGTGCTGTCTTTTGTGTAGTTTCTTATAGTGTGTTGTGTCCAGTGTCCCCTGGCACTCCCCTGGTCATGGTATGTTGCCCAAACACTCACACCACGTTGGTAAAAAACCAATACTGAACAAGCCTAGATAGTATCACTAGGTTAATATTAACTATTGTGCTCCAAAGTCTTGATGAAGCTAGATTATGTTGTACGAAAATAAAGAGCAACTATTACATTGGCGGTTGCGTGCGGGATTGAGCAATACGGCGCTAAAACGTGAGCAATCGCGTCGGAAATCTCAAAATCAGCCAATGGATGTTGGACAACTTTGGTTGGGCCAGCAAACAGCGCTGGCATATGTCACAACACTTTATGGTGTGTTCAATGTCCGCATCTATCCCTGGCCACCAAACAGTTGTGCGAGCGATTGATTTAGTGCGAACAATGCTGTAATGTCCGGCATAAAGTTTGACTAATATCGCAAGATGCAAGGTAGTAGGGACTATCAACCTATCTGAGAAAAATAAAAAATTGAAGTGGATAAGGAGTCACGATCTTGTAGAATTCCTTGACTTCCGGTATGCGAGATTCTCAGCCATTACGCGCATACTGCAACACCGATTGCAATATGCTGTCAGCCTGATATGCAGCTTTCAACGTAGTGCCGGAAATGGGGAAATCTGTAGGTCCATGGGTAATTTTGTGCCTCATGAGACCTTGGACCTTACTTGCATATAGTAAGGACTCGAATATTATTATTATTGTATCATTTTATTTATTACTCTGTTACATGCGAGATTGTGCGTGCATTAGTGATCAGTATTATCTATGTTGATGTTCTCTATAAGCTTCCATAGGGATTAAGCATCATGTCGCCGAAATAACCTTTTATGTTTTACTTACATCTAGTTTATTAGTTTTGAATTGCACAATATTGCCTATCGAGTTCTTTTATTTATCATAATGTTTATTCTAGGCCTCCGTAGCCTTTGTTGTTAAAGGCAGCGCATAGCACCATGCGTTGTCTGCTATTGATTTGTATTGCTGGATGTTGCCACTAGTGGCCATAGGGGCGCTCCGGCTTATTTTTTTTACTGCCATCTTTTATAAAAATCCAAGATAGCGCGGTGCATATTCTTGAGTCCCACCAGCATGTAAGTTGTTTTAGCGTGGAATAAACTAGTATTTTGCTTTCTACTTGGAGTTTTCTTGTCCCTAGGACGGATAATAAGTGCTAGGGACCGGTTTTACATGTTGTGACGCGTGTAAATATTATTTTTCGCGCTTCCACATCCCCAGTTCAAGGAATTTGCGCTCCTCTTTGCTACAAAATCTGCAATAAAGTTTGTATAAATGTGGTAGCTACCAACTTCCAAGCCCCCTTTAATGTCAACAATCGGTTGTGGATTTCGTGACAACCTATCAGTGATGGCTTTGTCAGTAGCCGGCACGTGCTTGATGATAAAATCATAAGCGGATAAAAATACTGCTCAACAGTGTAGCAGTGCAGCCACAATCTGATTGCACACCTTCTTGTCTCCAAATATCGAAACAAGGGGTTTGTGGTAATGCCCTGCAATGTATCGAAATTTCGATGCTACATCGATATTTTTTACTGTCGTTGAATCGATGTGTCGATGTTTCAAATAATCGATACAAATCGATGTTTTTGTTTGATGTTTCAAAATGCTCTTGCTATGCAGCTGCTATTAATTATGTCAACACTGAACTTAAATGCTCACCATCTGCAGAATTTGAAGTGAAATACAGTGATCCAAATGTAAGTGATTGTTGTGGGACGATTGATGATATGTGGCAAGACAGACATATTGAGGTTGTAATTAACATAAACAATACAAGTTCAGGTTTTGGGATTAATAATGCTCGTGGGTTACATTAAAATTTAAAAACATTATGATGCACCAATGGGACCTCATACTGAAAATCCATTAAAAGAATGGCACTTGCTTGAAAAAATGAATTTTCATTTATGTGACAGCATTACGACATTTATGTGTGCCTGCAACTTCTGTGCCATCTGAGCGATTGTTTTCTAAAGCTGGCAATACTTTAAATAAGAAAAGATGTAGTCTAAAACCAAAACTTTTAAAAAAAATTTTGATTATGAGAGCATTTATATCAAAATTTTTTTTAAGTGTTTTGTACATTAGATGAGATAAATTCATTGTAATTTTTATATGTTTAGAATTAAAAAATGTTTTTTAAATTATTTTTAATTGTATTTAGCTATTTTTGCATAATTTGAAAAGTATCGATGCTTTCTCGATATTTTTGCTTGATCTATCGAATTTTTAAAACTATCAATGTTTAACATCGATGCTCGATATTTTATCCATCGCAGGGCGCTACCACTGGGCCAGCCTGGCCTTGCACGGGTCTTCCGTCATCCTGTCGGGCAAGTCCAGCACGGGCTACTGGAAAATTTCCGGTAGCCCGCCGGGCCAGTCCAGCCGCGCTGACTAATCATTTGGATATCCCTCGAAAGCAATCGTACTGTCGCCTGTACAGTATCGACCACTGCAGGAAATGAACGCACTCTGTTCGACTACTTAGCTGTGGCTATAAAGCTAATAGCCTGATTATTGAATCAGAAAGCAGGTGGCTTGCTATCGATCTAGAGTTCTCTAACACAGCTACACTATAATTGAAGATTGTTAGATTGTGGTTAATCACGACAGACAGAATCACGTACATGCTAGTCTTATCCAGACCGCATGGACAGCATCATTTCTGCTAGCCGGGAATTCGGAGTGGCTGAAGACAAGGACGTCCTTGCTGAAGACCACCAACCGAATTTGAATTCGATATAATTATCTTTAGATAATTAATAGGAACAGACCATGAATCCGAGGCATTGTTAGGACAAAAAAACATGCCAAATACGGATTCGTGGTAGATCGGGGTCCATGTCATTTTAGATTCCGCAATTCAGCGCCACTGAATATACAGATATTCACTGGCGCGGAATTTTTAAATTCCGCTTCACTGAATTCCGCTCCAGTTATAACGGCCCCATATTTGGATTGGCTGGAAAAAATTTATAAATGAAGTTGTTTTCTGAAGAACAGGCTGTTCCATGGTGTCGTTATTAAATGTGACCATTGACCTTGGGAGAAAAAAAATTCGAACTTTTTAATCATTCTAGGGAATTCTTAATTTTCCGTTGACTTAGTAGTAAAATTTAAAATAATTTTGATTATAATGTTTTTTGTTTTTTTGTAAAAATATTGTTGTATTTTGATAAATCGTATTGATTTTGACTGAAAATAAGGGATAGGGTGTTTTAAGAATTGACAAAGGATATTCCATTAAGTATGTCAACAAAAAACAGGAAGCACCAACAACAGATACATATATATATATATATATATATATATATATATATATATGGATGAAACTTTAAGAGTGGAACCCCAGTGTGATCTGTGGAAGGTATTTACATTTACATTTTTCGATTTATCCCAAATATTTCCTTTTTCTAACCTTTCAGGTGAAATTTCAATTCAATTCGTTATGCAGTGGATGTTAACAGTTTTGACGATAGTAGTTTATATCGTCCGAGCTACAACAGATGGTAATTATTTTTGTATACCGTTTGCCGTATAAGTAGTAGTGTGTAACTTTCTTTTTAGATCAAAAACCACAGGATTATGCTAAGCAGGATTACGCTAATCAGGAGTACGCAAACCAGGAGTATGTAAATCAGCCGTATTCTGATGACAAAGATGACGGCGAAAGTCTCCCTGAAGACGCAAGCTTTTGTAAGAACTACAAATTCTATGACATGGGGCGAAATAATTATTAATTAGCATAATTACTCTTTTTTTCTTATTATTTCTTTTAGTAAAAAAAGGATGGTGTAGAATTCGATGTTTCGGAAGCAAATGTTGTGGACAAGGAAGTTGTCAGTGCCATAAATTGACTGACAAAAACAAGAATTCAGAGCGAAATTCAGAGCACCTGGGATCTCTGCCAGGTTATATGGGACCTCGTCCGGGGCGTAGGGAATTTCGCCCGGCGTATACGGGACATCGTCCGGGGTATATGGGACCTCGCCCAGGGTTTATGGGACCTCGCCCGCGGGTTCATGGACGTATGGGTCCCCATTGGAAGCCCTGGATGATTGAGACCCGCTAAAATGAATGAGACATACAATTTTAAAAAATTGTATTAGTATTTTGTTTGAAATAATCTTGATAATATAATCGAAAATGCAAAAATTTTTTTTAACCGATTTAAGCAGAGTATAACTATGTATATGTAATTTCTCGAAATAGGTATCAGAAAAATTAGAAGATGTCAATCGTATTTGGATTGGATGGATAAAATTAATAAATGAAATAAATGAATGTTGTTTTCGGGGAAAACAAAGCCGTATTGTGGTACTGTTATTAACTGTGTGTCCATTGACGTGGTTACTTCGGAAAAAAAATAAATTCGAATTTTTTAATCTCCGAATCTAAAGGTTGTATTGTATTTAGCTATTTTTAGATAATTTGAAAAGTATTGAATTTTCTTGATGTTTTTGCTTGATCTATCGAATTTTTAATACTATCAATGTTTAACATCGATGCTCGATGTTTTATCCATCGCAGGGCGCTAGTTTGTGGTCAATGCGCAAAGACAAAACATATACCAAAGAGATAATGATGGAATTTGCAAATCCCATATATGATTGCAAACCCCTCACATTCTTCTGCGCTGCTGACAACAAAGAACTGGCAAAAGCAGGGCCGTCTTAAGCGGGGGTGCAAGGGGTCCACGGCACCAGGGTGGCCGGGCCCAGGGGATGGCCTTGGGCCTCAAACAATTTTTTTTGAGTTTTCAAATTTTTTTTGGTAAGAAAAAGGAGAGGCGGCGGGTAAGTTTGCAATTTGTCGGCTGGTTCCAGGGGTGGCCTCGGACGCCAAACGACCATTTTTTATGTTGAAAAATTTTTTGCCACGGAAAAAGGACGGCGGCACATAGCTTGCACCCCGGCGGCAGACAAGCCAGAGACGCCCCTGGGCAAAAGTGATTGGCATATAAACTCCATCAGGGCCTATGTGAGAAATAAACGCATCCACTCCAACTGGAGAGGCATTAACAGTTAGAAAAATAGGGTGAGTTTGATTGAAATGGATCAACTGACCAATGGAATCGAACACTCCATTAACAATGTTAACAACTGGGAGGTATTATTGGCACACAGCTTCCTAACAATTTGCATCGTAGAAATAACCCAGGTGGCGTTAGTATACGGTGCATAATAATGTAATACATAATGAACAATTGCCAATCTTTTTTCATCTGCCTCGATTATCTCCATTCTGCTTTATTTTGCTCCAGCATATTGCTCGACTTTCCTCCAGGATATTGCTTTATATTGCAACAACAATATTGCTCCATTGTCTACTATTTTATTCCATTTTTCTCTAACATATTGCTCTATTTTGTTGCTGCTTATTGCTCCATTTTGTTCCATTGTGCACCATTTTACTCTTGTTTGCTCCAGCATATTTCTCCATGTTGTTCTAGCAAATTGTTCCATTTTGCTCCATTGTGCATTGTTTATTCCATTTTGTTTCTGCATATAGCTCTATTTTGCTCCTAGATATTGCTCCAATTTGCTCTATTGCTCACCGTTTTACGCAGTTTGCTCCAGTATATTGCTCCATTTTGCACAGCATATTCCTTTATTTTGCAACCGTAAGTTGCTTCATTATGCACTGTTTTGCTTTAGCATATTGGTCGACTTTGCTTCAGAATATTGCTTCATTTTCCTTTATTGTGCAGTATTTTATACCAGTTTGCTCTAACATACTGCTTCATTTTGCTCTATTGTGCGCCATTTTACTCTATTTTGTTTTATCATTTTTTTTCCTTTTTGCTCCAGCATATTGATCCATTTAGCTCCAGCGTATTGTAATTTTTAAAACTTGTTGGTTCGAAACCCCTACATTGTTTTTCTAGTTTGCTCCATTTTTCTTCAGCATATTGCTACATTTTGCTCCATCTTGTTTTCTCTTGCTCTATTTTGCTTCATTTTTTGTTCCCTCTTGCTCTATTTTGCTCTATTCTATTTTGCTCAGTTTTGCTCTATTCTGTATTGCTCCATTTTGCTCCATTTTGCTCCATCTTGCTCCATCTTGTTCCATTTTGCTCCATCTTGCTCCATCTTGTTCCATTTTGCTCCATTTTTCTGTATTTCAATTTTTTCTTTTCTTCCAGTAGCATCACTAGAGAGGTGCGTGGGATGCGGACCGCACGCGCACTAGGTGTCATCCTCGTATGCAAAGCCATCTTTCCCATCGGGCTAAAGGGGACTGCTGCCTCTGGGCACTGGGTGCTGAAGGGCGCGAGGCACTTCTTCCTTTTGAAAGGTTTTCAATTTTGCAATGAGACAGAGGCGCTTAAAATTTATAGCTCAAGGCGCAAAAAATTAGCCCAGGGTGCTTGGAAGTTTTGCTTGGAAGTATGCCACTCCCTGCTCAATGAATTACCTTCCGCTACTGGATTGGCTATCCGGTTGATAGCTTTCAGTGAAGTTTAATTTCTAATTTACGTAAAGTTGTATAATAGTTTCCAAAATAATAAAACAGTTAAATGACGTCAGCATTCCTGTTCAACATAGATTTCAAAATGCCGCCAAAATAAAAAAAATAAAGAAATATACTTTTTTCTTCTTAAAAATGTTCATTGGATGATCAAGCTATAGCTGGTTGGGGAAGACTAGCAACAATAACTCGAAGAATGATTGGTAGGTGCCGCCATGTGACAACTCGCATACACTATGCTGATGCTGAATAGGTTAAAAACGGCGACGGTAGGCTAGTTTTTCTCCCGAGTGTTGATCTTTCCAGTTTTTTTTTCCGTTTCTAGTTTTTTTTTGTTTTTTTTAGTTTCTTTGTCGTCTCGACGTATAAAATTAATGACCCAATTCCAAACCCCTACCCATTTACACAAATACGAGAAAACAAATCTTTGACACAATACCGGTAATTCATTCCACTAAAACATAATAAATTCTTTCTACCATTTTTGTCAACTACAATGGGAATGGAAATAATCCAACCCGCTACAGCAGTAACAATGTCATTAAAAATCTATGATTGTCATTATTACGAAACCATGCCTCTATCAAATTAAATTTTCTCCAACTTTATTTTGAAGTTGTGTTTTATTTTAGCAAAAACGAATTTTAGATGTAAAAATATTTTATCAAAATTTAGGCAATTGAAATTGGCGCTTTATTGCATCACGGCGCGATCTGATGATCAAATCTAAAATTTTTACGGTTGCCGAACCATTACAATAACAAAAAATTACAATTAACAAGGTTCATTTCAATCTTGGGCGAGAAATCGCTTCAACGATTTAATAGATTCTGCCATCGTCTATTTTCTAAATAACGATTCACGTCAACTCATGAACACAAACTGGGCATGCGCGGATATCGGCTAGTTTTTCCTAGTGCTTTTCGCCTCGCCACAACTAAATGTTTCCGTTTCCAGTTTTTTTTTGTACTTGACGTCCATGTTGCGGCCTGATCCGCCGACAAGAAACTCATCATATGAAGCAATAAGGATTCTATAAGTAATTTCCAATCGCTATGGATTCAAAAGGACGAAAAGTGATTGTTTGTGATAATGGCACAGGGGTAAGTTGGTTTAAAACGTAATTAACCCGGGCCTAACTTAACTACTTGATGTGTCTTAGTGGGAGGGACAGGAAATATTCAAGTGCTGTCGCCGGAATTGAACTTTTGTTTTTTATTCGGGGCTTTTAAATTGGATATTTGGTTGAGGTTAAATTTGAGAAATTAACAATCCGAAAAATGAATAAATTTTTTTTCTGTATTTAGCGAAGGTTCGGCCTGAGTTTGGTCACGTGATTCGTTGACTAATACATTTTCTCGTTGATTTTAGTTTGTGAAATGTGGCTATGCTGGGTCCAATTTTCCTGCCCACATATTTCCATCGTTGGTCGGAAGACCCATTATTCGAGCTGCCAGCAAAATAGGAGACATCGAAATCAAGGTATACAATTTAAAATTGACTGCGAACGGTAGAAGTGCGGGTAAACGAAATCGCAAATCAAAATTTAAATTTTAAATTAATTAATACTTTATTAAGTAAAATAAAGTCCCCTTTATTCAAATTTTTATAATATTGATTTTTATACACAGGGTGGAATGATAAAGGTGAGTTGATCCGAAGTTTGCTCAAGAGTTTTCAAAATTATTCATAAAGAGGACAAAAAAAAAAGAAATTAGACAATTTTGATTTAAATTATTTTTATTAAAAAAAAAAAGTATAAAAAAGTATGTAAATTGAGAATGGTGCATCTTTTCAACACGTGCTGCCTAGGAGAGCAGTAATTATCGACAAGTAAGTGACATCTATTACCAGTTGCTGTCTGGATTCTGTAGAAGTCGTTTTCCACCAAATTTGCATGACCCTAATCATACTTTGCTCGTCTCATTATTATTTTTTTTATTGTTAACTAAACTAAGATAATTTTTATTGCAAGTTTTCGATGTTTTTTGCTCAAATATATTTTTATTTTTCATGTTTGAGGCAGGGATTTATTAATTTATTTTGTAGTGTTTAAATGTTTTATCAGGTCTAATTTGCATGAAACTGTTTAATTAATATTGTTTTTTTTTAGTTTAGACTAGTTGGTTTTTCAGGCCTGAGTGATGGTAACTATTAATTTTAGAAAAAAGTTGATATTGATTTGTGTTGCAGGATTTGATGGTTGGTGACGAAGCGAGCAAACTGCGTTCAATGCTAGAAGTAACTTACCCGATGGAAAATGGAATCGTGAGGAACTGGGAAGACATGTGTCATGTGTGGGATTACACGTTTGGAAAAGACAAGTTGGATTTGTGCCCCTCGGAGTGCAAAATTTTGTTGACGGAACCACCGATGAACCCGACAAAAAATCGAGAAAAAATGATCGAAGTAAATCGATGATTAAAAATTCAATTTAAAATAAAACTAAAAATTATTTCATTTAAATTGCAGGTTATGTTCGAAAAATATGGTTTTGCTGGTGGTTACATAGCGATTCAAGCCGTTTTAACGCTCTACGCGCAAGGATTGTTGACTGGAGTCGTGGTCGATTCAGGCGACGGCGTAACCCACATTTGTACAGTGTATGAAGGGTTAGCTCTTCCTTGTTTAACTCGGCGTTTAGACATCGCCGGTCGTGACATCACCCGATATTTAATCAAAGTATGCGTTGAGGGGTTTCAAGCAGCAAGTTTTACCGTAATTTTTTAAAACTTGTTGGTTCGAAACCCCTACATTGTTTTTCTAGTTTGTTTGTCTAACTAAAAGTACGATGTTGCAATTAGTTATTATTGTTGCATGGTTACGCGTTTAACCATTCGGCGGACTTTGAAACCGTGCGAATGATGAAAGAAAAACTGTGCTATATTGGATACAATATAGAACAAGAAAAGAAATTAGCCTTAGAAACAACAGTTTTAGTCGAGTCTTACACAGTAAGTCGAATGTGATTACCTAATATTGTTTCGTAAATTTTAATTTTGAATTTTATTTTATCAGTTGCCAGACGGCCGCATAATTAAAGTTGGAGGCGAACGATTTGAAGCACCTGAAGCTTTGTTCCAACCACATTTGATCAATGTGGAAGGTCTAGGGATCGCAGAGTTGGTTTTCAGTACGATCCAGAGTGCTACGATCGACATTCGAACGGACTTGTACAAGCACATCATACTTTCTGGAGGATCAACTATGTATCCCGGTTTCCCGAGTCGATTAGAACGGGAAATTAAACAGTTGCATTTAGAGAGGGTTCTTAAAGGAGACACTGACAAATTGGCGGTAATAAAAAATCGTATTCTGAATTCGTCGGTATTTTATTTTGGTTTCGTTTATTTTTGCAGAAATTTAAAATTCGAATCGAGGATCCGCCTGGACGGAAGGACATGGTGTTCATTGGTGGTGCCGTGTTGGCCGAAGTGATGAAAGACCGGGATTTCTTCTGGTTGATGAGAGAAGAATACTTAGAAAAGGGAATGAATATATTGGATAAATTGGGACGTTCGTAGGAATATTTTCGTTTGATTGGTTTTTCAATCTGACCAAGTCAGTTTTTTTTTTTTCCTTCTTTCTTTCTATATTGTGCCGAAATTACGATTATATTTAAACTATTTTTAATTGTTTTTATTTTGATTTGCAATAAAATCAGTGCAAAACATTCCAATTGATTAAAACTATTAATTATTTGGCAAAACATTTAATAAAATGAGTATAAACGATTACCAAATTAAATGTTCTGGTAATTATTCATTTCTAATTGTATTCGTTGCAATGAAATAAATTTTTTCAATAAAAAAAAAATCAAGGGAGCATGAAAACACTTAATCTCGAGATTACGAGAGGAATTTACAACTCTTGTCATCACTTCTGTTGAATTTTAAAATAAATCGTGACCACTGACCAGTTAGTCACTAAGCAGGGCAGTGAGGATGTCTTCATCCGGATAGGGTGGACGCACACCTGCTTCCGGTGGGAACCCGTGGAACGTAGAGCTTCCAGGTGGCTGATTTTCAATCGAAATTTCTATTATCTCTTAAGGTGATGCGTGACTGACGTGAAATTATTTTTGCTGCTTATTTCTGTTGAACGGTTAAGGGGAACAGTTACGACTTCATACTCCGTCGTTTTGATTTTTGACTGTTTGAGTTGGGGCTTCGAGTGTGGCATCACTCAAATTTGCCGCAGGGATTAATCAGCCCCATAGGGATAGAAGCGGAAACTCGAAGTTCCCACCTTTGTGTCTTGTGCTGCACTGGTTTTGTGTTCTTCACGCAGGCACCGACAAGGAACTTACTGTCAACTGCGCACATTTTCGTTTGGATTCGTTTTATTTTGCTCGGTTTTTGAAGGATGTTTGGTGATTAGAAGACGCGTTTGGTAAGTAAGTTGGGCTTTCCTTTTAACTTTTTTTTTGGTGGGTAGGTAGGAAAAAATAGTCTCGTTTTTGCTGCTATTAAGATAAGTAGATTGTCGTTAGGCCATGGTTAAAACAATTATGTTTTCAGGATTTTTATCGGACGATTTCAATTGAAATAAATTGAATTATTTCGAAAGGAATTTTTTTACGTAACTTTTTTTTTTAATTTGGAGTTTTGTTGAACAACTAAAATCTGTTCCCACGAGAAAATGTAAGTCACACCTGAGTTAGAATCTACTTGATGTTATGTTTACGAGTTTTGAAATATTATTTATTACCTTAAAGAAATAGCTTCTGTTAATTGAAAAAATAAATCAAAAAGAGAGAAATTCGAGAAAGTTACAATAAAATGGTGTATTAACAGCTTAATTACCATCTTGTTCTCATACATTTGGCCATTTGGTCATTTGGGGTTTTCAAAAACTGACAAAATAATATACAATGGACTTATTCCCATACAAATTTTTATTATGAGAGAACACAACAAGCCTGAGAAAAGCGTAAAATGCAATGGCACGAATCAAAGTCATTCATTTAATTTTTTTTTTTCTTTTAGGTTGTAAAGTTAAATTTTCTGCTGATTTAAGTTAAATTAATGTAAAATCTATCAGTTGATATGTCCTGAATACATTTCCCCTACTTTTTTTTTACATTGGAATTTTGCCCCTCAGGTGTGAATTATTTAGCGAAAAAATGCGAACTATTTTTTTTAGGTATTATGCTAATGAGTACTTTATATTGATTATTTTCTTATTTTGCTTATTAATTTCTTCCACCTCTGAATTGGGGGTTGTTTAATAAAGGTTTAATTACAGTTATTATTCTCCAGCAAAATTACATAAAAAAATGTTTTAAGAAAGTTCACAAGATGAAGGAAAAATAAGTTTATATAATTATATTTTTGTTTGAAGCTAATCAAGTATCATTTCCAAGGTGTAAAAAAAAAGGGTTTCATGATTAACCAACAATTTAACTTTTTTCTCTTTTATCTTTAGGTAGAAAAAGTTCACGCAATTTGGATGCAGACAAAAAATGTCAACGTTCCTCGAGAAAATCTTGAAGTGGGTGGAGCTAATTTCAATTTTTTTTTTTACTTTAATGGTTGACTAAAAACGAGATCAATTTGAGTGCTGTTGCGTTTAAAATTTATTTATTTATGCAAATATTATTTTTGAGGGTATTTAGCTAAGCTGTTTTACCACTTTATCTTGGAAGGGAGATGATCTAGATGTCAGTCACCTTGGAATTCGCCATTTGTTTCATCACCTTTGTGGCACTGCAGCAATCTATCATTTTCTAAATTTTTTTATCCTCACAAATTATACGGCAAATGTATAATCAATAAACAATGCTCAGAATGCAGGTTGAATATTGTAAATACCAGGAGTTTTTCCTTACAGAAACTCTTTAAAAACTCAATCGTCACGATAAATAAATAAATAAATAATATAAACAAAAAGCCTGGCTAAGAACCGGGTGCAGTTTAATTACATTTTAAGATTTTAACCTCAATCGTGACTCGCCACCACTCTTTACTTCGTTTATAATTAATTATAGATGGAATTCGAGTGATTTGGATGCAAAAATATTTAGATCACATACACATTCTTTTTTCCGAGTTAATCAACATGAACATGAACTTTCGAGCAAAAACGTTAATAGTTTGTTTACTTACTTTATTTATAATTCATTTATTTTTAACTGACAGATGGATGATCAACAGTCAGTTTCCGAATCAACCGAGCAACCACAAGCATCCCCATCAACTTCAGAAATCAAAGCTCCGCCCTTACCCCCACGGCTCTCTGCACTGCAACGATCCCACCCTCACGGACCGAGTGGCCTGAGGCTTCCAGGTAAGGAGACAACGCAGGTTACCTATTTCTATTCAGTTCGAACTGTCCAGGCATGATTGTTGATAGGATTAATTCACTTCCATCACTTATGCTCACAGACAACACATCAGGTATTTTTATTTTTATTTTTATTTCATGAAATATAGTTAATATTTAGCTCTTTGAATCGTTTGTCATATTTTTTCGAAGATTGTATACATTTTTATTTATGTTAATATGAGAATTTTAATACTATCGAAGTAGGAAGTTGATAAAAAAATTTTTTTTGCGGTGTTTCTGAATGTTTTTCTTGAAACTTTAATTGCGAGTTGAAATATTATGTGCGTGATATCCAGTTTGTTTCCTGCACCTAATCAAGAGGTGAAAGATATTAATCCGCACACATTTTATTCTAATTCGGTACGCTGTCACATTTATTAAAAAGTGTTTCACACTCTACTAATAATCTACGCTTTTATAACTTATCTCGAAATTGGATTGAGTTGTTCTAGAAAAATATTCTTCTTTTTTTTATATGGAAATATTCACAATGAAAAAATAATTCGTCTATTATCAAACCCTGCCTGTCCCCCTCCAGGCGTTCGTTTTAATCGTCTACCTCACTGAACTGAAGTGCAATGTAGGGGAAAGACTTGTATCTCGACTTGTCTCTGACCTTGAATTAACAACTGAGCAAGCCCTTTTTCTCAGGCCTGGATTTTAGTTTTAGTTTTGCTTGTCTGACTTCTTAGCCTCTTCTCTCCGTATTTGGATCAACAACCTATAGCTAGCAGGTTAGTTTTTCTTGTTTTTAGTGTAGTCGCCCTTAACCAGGTAAATTAATGCCGAGTAAGAGGATTAAAGAGGGATAAGCAATGCCAGGTAAGTGGAAAATGCCCCGCTGCTTTTTTTAAAGTTTGTCTACACAGCTCCTTGTTGCGAAACTTAACGCGTATTAATTATTAGTGAGGTGTTTAAAAGTAAACATTACGGGTTAAAAATGTTGATTGAAAAATATCTTCAAACACAACCGTTGTAAAATACAAGTTTTAAAGTAGCACCGGACGTGATTGAAATTTCTTTTGAAAACATTCGTGAATTTGATTAGTTTCTACATCCTGCAACTTATCAATGCACGACTGTCGATCAGAAATAGGATGTTGGTGAATGTTGGGTGTTGTGTTTAGGAAATTTAGAAATTGACCAACACCTGCTTAGAATTTTTTTCGCATAAACTTGAAATGGAGGTTTTGCCCCTACCAATTACCCATGCGCTTGAAGCTAGCATTACTCATTCCAGGGAAATTAGGGAGGGTACAATAAATGGGGTTATTGTCTGCAGACTGCAGCAAGGTCAGAGGGCACATGCTTTTACAACTTTAGATTCAACTGCGATTGCAGCAGGTGTTTGAATAATTCGAGCCGTTTGTTGTCATTTTGCTATATTTTTTCAGGCATTTTTTTTTTGTCTTGTTTTTAGAGTCATCTGCATACAAATCGGTTCCTCCACCTCGTCCGTATTATCCACCTCCATATAGGATGCCGCCAATACCACCTGAAACATATCAGAAGTTTGGCAGCGAGCCATTTCTGCCGGGGACTATGAGTGAAATGGCAGTTCCATTGCACATGTACTCGTCAAATTACCTACCGCCAGTGAGTGTTGTTAATTGAAAGTTGCAATGATGTAACAGAAAAGGAAAAATGATACGTCAGGTGTGTCAGATGTGTCACGTGCTAGCGAGTTTATGAGAGTTTGTGTCAAAGGGGACCGGAGGAATGACCTGAATTGCCTTTAAGACATTTTCATGGTTTTAGATTTCATTTCAACAACATGTTTTCGAGATAAATTGTAACTTACGATGTAGAAAAAAGTGTCACTTATATGCATCGTACACACCATATATAAATATGTTAACCATGTTTTTTAAATTAACATAAATGACAGGTTGGGAGGATAAAACGATGATAAGTAGTGATATATATCAAATTCTTGTTTTCAGCCCAGAAAGGAAACTGAGTGGAGTGACAAGCAAATTGACTCTCCGTGTCCACGAATTCCCAAGTTGGCTGAATTAACCCAACGGTCACGCACCTCTCACGGAGCAGTTGCGCCGGAACGTGGAGTCCCGCCGCCTCGCACCCAAATGTGGGTGAGTGAAAAAAAGGTATGTAGATAATTTGGTTGGAACTCATTTCCATAACCGCCTCAAGTGTTACTTAATGCAAGTGTAATGAATGTTTAAAAAAAAATTGTTTGTTTTGCTGCCTAATTTATAATTAAAAACACATTCTATATTCATATTCTCGTCTCTTTAGCAGAACGCGTCAAATAAAGAACTCGTCCTGCAATACAGATGGAGAGCGCTGTTAAACCACACAACCGACGACCAAAATCAACCAAAACGCGAACATGATAGAAATCGAGTAAACTTAATAATTTTTAATGATTTAAAAAATTATACAAGTAAATTTTATTTTGGTACAGATGTTAATAGAAAGCGGTGAACCGTTATTGCCGAATTCACGAAGGGCGATATCGTATCCCGACGGTATCAGTAATCCAGGTCTTGAAGAAGAAGGATATGTGGTAAGTTATAAAAATTTTAATAATTTTAGTGATTTAATTTTATAAATTAATCTTCTATTAAGCCATCTACTCCTAACCAACGCAACGAAGGATCTCGTGGACAGGTTTTACTCGAAAACAAACCTCAAATGAGTCCGCGAACTTATCACGCCATGCCAATATTACCAAATGGTGGTTTTGCCGATGGTCACAATCAGAACCGGTAAGTGTGTTTCGATACGCGGAACAATTAGATGTAACGTAGATTGCAATTGTTTTTCAGGGTTACTCCTGAATGGCCATCAAATGGACAAACTATTGCGCGGCAACAATCGCAAGAAACGCTACAACATTATTGGCCAACTAACGGACTTCCGCACAGATATGAACACAGCCCAGAGACAGGTGCTATATTGAAACACGAGGACAGAGAAACTGTTGAACCTACGGGAGAAGGGCTTGATCAACCTCAATTACCAACCGTTACTGAACCAAAGATAATTGACGCCGGCAACCAAAGTTTCAATGTCAGTCCAAAGCCAAACAAATGTGCGCCACATAATCATTATCGAAACCCAACTGACATTCAATACTACTATCAACAAGGGTTAATTTTGCCGACCGATGTCAAGTTTCCACAAAAGACGATGTTCAATGATAGATTGAAATTTAGTCAGGGGGTGCTGCCAGATTCATTCTACAACGTAACTCCGAATAGTCGTACTTCAGGCAGCAGTTCGGATTATGACAAAAATGCGCATACGCTAACAGCGTCTGATTCGGGTCGGGGAACAATGGCGCCTTCAGTTAAATCTAGTTCCCTCAGCGGTACGTTGGATTCCAGTATGGAGTCATCCGACGCTTCGCCTTTACAATCTTGCCGTAAAGATGAGCAAGAAAAAGAATTGCATCAAATAATGAAAAATCAGAGTGCGTCTGCGCTTGCTTTATCCCGAGGTATGGAGTCAACTGTCAGCGAGAGCACATCCGTGACTCCTCCACTACCTCCCCTATCTCCAAATAAAAATTCTTCCGAGTCGCACCCGTCATCGTCAAGATCACCGTCGAAATTACCCTCGAAATTACCATCGAAATTACCATCAAAATTACCATCGAAATACCAAATGTCATTAAGGTAAAAATAATTTTTTTTTTTAAATTATTTATTATTATTATTTTTTAATTTTTTTTTAGCACTCCAATATTGAATGAGTCATCTGGTGGTCATTTACCAGAATCAGCAGAACGGTCTGCTCAGCAAAGGCCTCCGCAACGGTTGGGTCAGTGGCAACACCGAATGCAAGATCCGCGTTACACACGAAACAGCAGATCCTCTGGAAATGGTAATGGTAGCATGCCTACACCCAATCAAATAAGGGCTAAATCAAGAGCACCGATAAGTAATAAATTAAACTAGAAGATATTATTGAAATTTACAATAACATTCTTCTTGTTTTAGTGCAAAATCCCAGTTTAACTCGATTGCATGAAGTAGGCGATGGCGATTTGACATCTACAACTACGGGTTTGGACATGGAAAGTTTGTTGGATGATGTGAGCGATGGCAGTAGCCAGAGTACTGACGGTGAAGCCAGTCCATCAAGTGATGTGCACGAATTAAGAAGACAGCTGGAAGGATTGGAGCAAATGTACTCGGAGGTGATTCGATATTAAAGAGATTTTGAAAACAATATTTTATAATTTTAAACTTTCAGGTTCTTAAAATGCTCGGAGTTAAATCAAGGAACGGTCAATTAAGTCAGAAATCTTTAATTGAATCCAAAGGCAAACGCAAAGTTCACGGCAGTTTGTCATCGCTTACCGGAAAAGGTTACATTAGTTCCGCTAGTAAATCAAGGGGCTATGGGGACAAACGTTACATTCATGACAAAAGACGAACAGGACCTGAGACCAAGTAAGTTTTCATTACATGTATTATGTGATTATGTGATTATTTTATAATTAACATTTATAGAGGTGTCACTAAACGGTTTCAACGGCTCGAATCGCATGTAGTGACTTTGGCTCGGAGTGTGGCGCATTTGAGTTCAGAAATGAGGACTCAGCATGTGATGTTTCAGGTAAGGATTCTAATTAATTAGTTGATTGAATGACTGGTTGTGACAAACTATAAATGGTTTTAAAAAATCTAGGAGATTGAAGGCCTTCGTCGAGAAGTTAATCAATTAACTGACCAGTGCATGGCATTGAGACTTAATGTCGGCGGTGGAGGCGGGAAGCCCGCACGTGGCGGAGGAGCCAGTGAATGGGACAACTTCAGGTCTTCAATACCGTCAATGACTAATCCGACGAGAATAAAAAAATTAGCTAAGTATGGATTTAAAACTCTTGTTGGAATTTCCTTGTTAGATAATTATTTTATGTTGTTAGGTTTTTTGGGGATGAACCGCCCTTACTAAGGCTTTTTCTTAAGAAATTGGGATATGAGGTAGGTTTAATTTAAGGGAATGTCGAGTGAATGATTAAAATACAACATTTGTTTTCTTCAGAAATATGCGTCCAATTTCGAAAACGAGAGAATTGGTATGATTGAGTTACCTTACTTGACTGAAGAGCGGCTTCAAAAAATAGGAATACCAATGGGACCACGAATGCGTATTTTGCAGGAAGCTCAAATGTCATTTAGACAAGAACATTTTAACATTTACCTTGTATAGGCATAACTTGTGTACATTATTAATCGCTATTGTAGAGTTCATCTGTCATTTAATAAACATGGTCAATCTTAAAATATTCATTTGGTGAAACTCCTTTCACACGTCACAATATGAAATTAAGAATGAAAATTATCGTAACAAACTACGTTCATTTTGAAACCGGAAATGACTATAAAGAATCGGATATTGGTTGCATTTTGGGTAAGTCGTGCTTGTGAGCACCATTTTAATGTTGTTTTACACCCCATTGTCGGGGTTGTGAAACAAATTTGGAAAAATGCAAGAATTTCACCCACATTAACAAAAATATTTTTTATAAAAAACCTAATTTAATCAATAAAAATATGATTTCGCAGACTTTCTTTTGTCTTACAGTTTGGTAAAAACAACGTAAAAAATCGTCTAAATTTAAAAATTGAAGAATTTCCTATATAATGTGAGTTCAATCGTTTTGTTTATTTATTTGCTTTTTATATCTTTAATTATTTGTAGATAGTAATCAAAATTGATAATTTTACAAAGGCATAGCAAATTCCTACCAAATTTTAACCTTATGAGTGAAAAACGAAAAAACAGAACTTTCACGTTCAAATATAGGCTAACCGAAATGGCTTTCAGATGCGTGTTACGAAATCTGAAACATTTTTTGGCAGTGAAGGCTGCAAAAGGGAAATCAAAGTTAAATAAATTTCGGAAAAAATTGAAACCTGGCATACCTCACGAGAGGGTTTCTGTGATAACTTACATTCAAAGACTTCGTAAGTTATTACAGATTAAACATTTTTTATTTTTGTTTTTAAATTTTAAAATTTTGGATTTCTTCAAATTCAGCTAGAAGTCTTATTAGCGAATTATTTCACCGTCTTACTCGATTCGAGGTAGGAATTGAAGCACATCACGTTATACCATTCATTTACGAAGGACAATCAGAACTGAACTTGGATTTTCGAAGTGAAGAATTTAATTTTCAATTCTTTCTTGAAGTTTGCGGCTGCAGAATGAGAGTGAGTTTGTTTTTGAACTTTTAAGACGAAATTGTACCTTCCTTTGTTTCTTTTTTTAGCAATTAGTAAGATTACAGGTCCCCAAGAGTTGCTATTTGTCCGCAGCACACTGTGCATCTCTGCGAATGGTGGCGCCACACATAACAAAACTAAATTTATACCAAGTGGATGTAGGAGATGATTCGATGCCAATTTTGTCCACACTATGCCTCGAAGAACTTGATTTGACCTCGACAAATGTAACAGACATTGGCCTGAAAAAATTGTGGGGACCGAAGTCGAAGGCAAAATTAAAGTTAAAAGTATTGAAGTTAACAAATTCCCTAGTGAGTCTACCTACGCACATTGACGCGTTGGCGCAATTACCCCTGCTAGAAGATGCTGACTTGTCTTGCGGAATGCTGTTTAACATACCGAGGGAGTTTATGCGCTCAATTCCTCTTCGAATATCAACATTGGAATTGCATGATACATACAGAAATGTTGAAAGAGCTCTAGAAATAGCTGCGTGTGACATTCCGACTATCACTACAATCACTTTGAAATCAGACGGATACACACCGAAAATGCTCACATTGATGACTTACGTGGGGAAATTGAGTAGTCTTACGTTTCAAAATGCTTTATTTTTGGAACATTTTCACCTTGCTTCGTGTATTAACACCTGTTTTGCTTCGTTACGTGAGTTCGCCCTCTACGACTTTTGGAATCTGTGGTTCAATGAGGGCGACTGCCATGCTTTTACTGTTGTGGCGATGTGTCCTAAATTACAGAAGTTGACATTTGCCTTTTGCGAAGGACTTACAAACCAAGTTGCACGCAAAATGGCAACGTTACTGAGGAATACTGAATTGAGATCAGTGACACTCAATAATTGTAGTCGTCTCGGTACGTATGGGATTGTTTCCTTTATGGAGATTGACACTATAAACTATTGCGAAATCGTTATTCCTATCACCGGAGTACCAGAGAATAAAGACTACGAAATCGCAAATTTGTTAGCAGAGGCGGAAAATAGAAAAATAAAGCTCACATTTACATCAATGTTAACATGTTAATAGAAACGATTTATTTTTTTTAATGTAATTATTATTATTTTTTTTTAAAATTAAAAACGCCAAAAAATGGTTTATTCCCGTTTCTAATTCAGGTACCCCAGTGACAAAGCTTCAAGAAACTACCCAAAAAAATGTTATCAACTGAATTCTGTATACTGTTCGGTCAAACAATGGGCTATCCTGGTGGCAAATTGTAGAATTAGATCATCTTTTGTCTTGTATTTCAAAATTTTTTATTTTGACGAAACTACGGTGACTTTCAGAAAAAATAGAAAATAGAAACCGTCCAAGCACATTAAATATTCAAGTCTTACGTTTCAGGAAGACGCGCACTTACAACTACAATGACGCTTCACAATGACAGACTTAGTAACTACGATGAACCTCTGAAGGCAAGCAGACATCTCATGTTAGTAGCATACGTAGTACAACAAAAGTAAGTTGAAGGCTGCTGCTAACCTATCCTTTGTTACAGTCTAGTATATTACACAAAGTACCGAGTGGCTACTGATCATAAGAGAAACAAACATTCCACTTAGACTAATAAACTTCTTGAAGAGTTAGTGTAATGGCTTATATCTTCTGTTAGCTTGGGACCAAAGGGACAATGGTTTTTTTGTTTAAAACGCAAATTATTTTTATTAGAATTTTTTTTTTTTTTTTTTTTTTTTTTTTTTTGTAACAGTTATAAGTATTAATATTTTTTGGTTGATATTGATAACTGCCGTATTTTCCTGAATGTTTATAAACATGATTATCAAAACGGCTGCACCTAGACAACAAAATAAAAATAAAATGAAAAATGTGAAAAATTGTGATTCAAAAATCACAATAAATAGTTCCGGAGGCCTTCTCATATCGTGTGACTGGATATTGACGATATTTTAATTTTCAATCAGTATATTTCAATATATATTTTTATTAATATTAAAGGCGCTGGAGGACTAGAAAAGGATTGCAAGGACTTCAACATAAGAAAGTGGCCGGGTCTCACTGAACGTAAGAGGTATTTGTAATGAATCACTTTTCTTCCTTTTGCATATGAGCTAAATAAAAAGTGACAACTATTCAAGTCCGTTCAATCACAATTGAATTTTTTCTGACAAATGCAAAAAGAAAGATTTTACTTCGTTCCAACTGTCTGTTAACGCCACCTGTACTCAGTTCTTAACATTAGCGTATTGATGGCCGGAAATGATCTCTCCCGAACGGAAGCGAATTACCGATGTCACCACATGGGTCTGTCATTGACACGAAATCATGTGTGTTAAAAAAAATGCACAATGGAAATTTGTATGAATTCAGTTTCAAACACCGAACTATTTACTTTGCGAGTAGTTTTCATGATCGAAAAATTGACTTTAAAACTGAAGTCTGGAGTTGAATGCATCCACTTACTCAGGAGATGTCTAGGCTAAAACATAGTTCGTCCAATGACACATGTCACATTTCAAATTTATGGCAGTTGGAGTCTTTTCTTTAGGTGAAAGGATTCTGTAAGTGAAGTTGAGAAATTAGAATGAAAAAAAGTCAAACGTGAAAAGTTTTAAAGGGCTTGACATAGAAAGTTTGGTGGCACTAGAGATGCTTACATGAAAAGCAATTTGAATTAGATATGAAATAGGACACCTCAGTGGTCAAACTTTGCTTAGTGCAAATGGGCTAATTTTATTAACAAAAGTAAAATTGCTTTCCAACCTTATTAGTGGAATGCAAATGGAGAGAAATATTTAATATAACTTGTGTTCTTCACTTCCATGTACAACTCCAGGGAGATTTTCTGGCAAGAGTTAATTAACACAACTTGGTAATTAGGGCTGTTCCTTGTAATCTCCCTTATCCCCCGTTTCCAATAACTAGCAGATAGCGGGAATATTTATAGGCCACATATGTATGTAAATAAACACTAACAGGAGATAATAATTGGAAGTAAAAAAAATTTCAAATAACATCAGGAACGGAACGGCTCATCACGCTGGTCACGCAAGCAGGGCCGGCTGGAGGTTTTGCGGGAAATTGGGAAAAACTTATTAATGTGCCCCAAAAAAGTGCGGGGCTCCTCTGAGCGCGGGAAAAGTTATTAGTAGGATCCAAAAAAATTATATCAAATTTTCCTAGAAATTTAAAAGTGCGTGGCCTCTTTGTGTGCGGGGTCTCGGTCTGGGGCTCGAAAAACCTATGTCTGAGCTAGCCCTGCACACGTGTTAGTCAAAATTGACTTGATCATGGGTGATATGTTGCACGTTGGGAATTCCAGTGTTTCTCATCCTTGTCTGATGGATACTGTTTTTATCTGCCTCCCACCTCCAACTGAGTTTTCTGTAGTTTTTCCAGTTGGGTTCATAAGAAAGTTGCTCCACTGACCACAAGCAGTTATTATTATTTATTATTAGTTATTATTAGTTATTATTAGTTATTATTATTTATTATTATTTATTATTATTTATTATTATTTATTATTATTTATTATTATTTATTATTATTTATTAT
>JAQFXT010000259.1:0-52154 GCA_034683725.1 Strigamia crassipes
TCTGAAATCTTCAAATCCACAGCAAATCTCTGAAATCTTCAAATCCACAGCAAATCTCTGAAATCTTCAAATCCACAACTCTTTAGCAAATATCTGACATCCAAGAAATCCCAGAAATCCTAGAAATCTTGGAAATGCATAAAATCGATAAAAATCTTTAAGAAATCCGCCTGAAATCTTGATGAGAAATCCGCTTTAAATCCTGAAATCTTCAGGATTTCAACAGGATTTTAAAATGTTGTACACGATTTTTGCGATTGGCAACCCCCCTCGATATCAGTGGTCTTCAAATGTTGATATCCCACAAAACCATTTTTTGAGATAAAATTATCTACGGAACCCTACGTTTAAAATTTGTACTTTTGTTTTGTATTACCTTCGTAACTGTTACAAATATGATTTTTCTTACAATTAAAATCTTTTGCATGTTTTTTTAAACGACTCAACGGAACCCCCGAGACATCTCGCGGAACTACAGGGATCCGTGAAACCAAGTTTATTGTTTATTGTTTTTTTTTTGTCACCAATGAATTACATTTTTTCTTTTTCTTTAAAAAAAAACAAAAAAAAAACAACAACTTATCAACACTACACTTTGATGATAGATTTAATGAATGGAGAATTTTCTCATCTTGCATAGCAGATGATAGAAAAATACAAATTACACTCATCCTCAAATAAAATAATGATTCAGGATACAACAAACTGAAATGTTCCTCGATTAAGAACAATTCCACATCGATTAAAAACTGAATGAATAATTAAAAATTATTAAGCATTTACACTTGCATGTATACACAAAAATGAAAACATTAATACATTAAGAATGCAATTTTCCTTTTGCAGCCAAGCAAAAACAAATCTATTATAAACACAATCGTTGAAAGATACTTTGCCACAGGTAGAGAACAGTAACTGAACTCAAAACCAACAACCCGACAACATTATTGATGGCTCCGCTCCCCGTGTTCGGATCACTTAGTGCATCTGATTGATAATCATAAACGTATTCATCATTACTGGTATCTACGAAAATATTATGCTCATGCACATGCAAAACGGTGTAAAACGCTATATCTACCTTCAATTTGCTCGTTCGAGGCTTCGTTAGAGGAGATTAAACCGCTTGACTTAGGAATGTTTAAATTGTCCGACGACATCGCTTTGCAGCCGAACCACCACATGGCTGAAGACCGTGGAAATGGCGGCTCAGCATAGTCCACCTAAACGTAAACGTTTTATTTAAAAACGTGTACAAAACAGGAATAAAAATTGAATGGCCGTACTCGAAAACGTCTATCATTAAATCGCCAGTAATTTGTGCCCTGGAAGAAGTATGTGAAGCCGTTGGTATATTGGAAGGCAGCATCGATGTTATTAGGAATTCCGGTCCACAAAGAAACCGCTTTTGGATACTCCGAACTGACCGGTGGATTTTTTGATTGATCGAATTTCCAATATTTGCTTCCTACGAATAAATTCAGTTAAATTTTCCATTGCACCGATTAACGAGTAAATCGAATTACCTTTGAAAAAGTACACTTTGTCATTACCGCTCCACATGAATGCGGCGTCGACTTTGTCTGGAACGCCGTTAAACCCTTGCGAAATACGTTTTGGGTACCCCTCGTCCAGTTTCATGCCTTTGAATCTCCAATACAAACCGTCCTAAAATTTATCGTAAAGAAAAAGAATTTAATTTAACTATTTGGACTTTTCACGTGTCATCCTACTTTGAAAAAATATGTCTTTCCGTTGGAATAAGTGAACGCAGCATCGATGCTTGACGGCAAACCTTTCCAATCTTTTTTGATTTGTCGAGGATATCCGTCCGCAAGACCCTCGTCAGCCACTTCCCAATAATAATCGCCTAATTTTAAAGGTTCGATGTTAATAAAATCGTGAACAATTACTAATATTCGCTTATATTTTACCTTTAAAAACATACGATCTCTTTCCCACACTAAATATTGCATCAATTCTCGAATCTGAACATAATTCCCCTTCTTGTCCACTTCCTTCGTCGGTGGGCCGACCACCCGATCCAGATCCAGATCCAGAACCAGATCCAAATCCTGTTCCCGGTCGTGATGGTGGTTGCTTAGGTGTTGGTTGCTTTACTCGTTTTTCACCTTTAATTTAAAAATCTCGTTAAAAATCGAACCGTACATTTTATTTTTTCCAAAAATAAACAAACCATAGAGAGATTGGATAGCCTTCACATCATCTTGATGTAATTTGAAGCTCGCTTGATAACCTCTGTAAAAAGGAGCCATCAAAGCAGCCTGCACATCGGAATGAGAGAGACCGAGTGAATGTCCAAATTCGTGCGCTGCTACTTGAAATAAATTCGAACCTTAAAAAAAAAAATATATATATTTTTACGTGAATTCAATTTAATATAGGTTTATATAACACGGCCAGAATATTTTCATTTTATTTCATTGTGTCAGGAATATTTCCTGTTGATATTTCAAAAGAAAACGAAATAATTCGAAAATCATAAGTGCAGTTTCCTTCCGTGCCTTTGCGACGCAGGAAACCCAAACAGGTGGTTTTAAATTCCACTTACCTCGATAACTGTTTATTGTCCAACGCTCGTCCTCATCGAAATGCGCGTCGCCGCCATAGATGGGAAAATAGGCGTGGGCCAGGGTTCCACCGGTGCCGTCAAAAGGGTCCCCATCACCGTGCTCACCCCGAACAAATCTCACGTCGATATGAACATTACCCGAGCTCTTTTGAATAAATTTGAGATTCGTGTAATCACTCCACACCTGCAAAGAAATTTAATTTAATTTAAAAAAAATAAAATATATTAAAATAAAATAAAATAAATAAATGTAAATTACTTTAAAAGCGCGTTCAATTTCCTCATCCACCTGGGCCTTTGTCAGTCTCGCTGGATATTTACTTATTCTGTACGTTAAGTCGTTGACTCGCCACCGACTACCTGCAATTTATTTTTCATAAAGAAACTAATTTAATTCAGTGACTAATTGAATTAATATCTGGCAAAAGTGGTTTACCTTGCAAGGCATAGCGCTTCTTCCGTTTGGCCTCCAAACCATACCCAACTTTGTCCTTGACGCCACATCGCGGCATATTCATCATGGTCATGGTCGAGTTATCCAAAATTCCTGTACATCATCGAAAATAATGGATTAACGAGAAAATTATACATTTTCGGCTCAAAAATTCGCTTCATTTGCGACAAGTCTTTGCTACAAATCGAAATTTAACCTTAACCCACTTAACGCATCAAAAATAAGTTTAATCTATTGCGACATTATCGCAAATTAATGAAATCTGAACCGATTTTCGAAACTAGCGAGTCCAAATTACAAACACACCAGTTTGATTAAGTCCCGCAAACCGCTGGAACTCCATAACTGCCTTTTTTATAAAATCTTCAGTAATTAAGCTGCCTTTTTCATTGCTCGATCCTCCCACGTAACCAAATTGAGTTAAGTATGTCTGAAAATAAAATTCATCGATTATAAAAATATATATTCAAGCACAAGGTGCGAAAAAGGAATAGGAAGGTGGGTCATTCCGGTGATTCAAAACGGATTTTTCTGTACAATCATTCTGATTCATCAAACCAGTCCACTGTGTATAACCAACTAGAAAAATGGGTCAATGCACCCCAAACCCAAAAGAAAGCTACAAAACTCTGTACAAACACCCAAGGTCACATAAAATATAATTTTTTTTAAATGTCTTAAATTTTTATTCATATTTCTTCCAATTTTCCACATTTTTCATATTAGCAATTCAAAGCTCATCAAATTTAAGTTCGCCAATAAAGAGAAGTGAATTATCGCAACGAGCTAAACATCCTGCATCCACAGATTAGATACGGTGAATATTGGACTACCAGGCAAGAACAAACTCCAATTACGGAGCAATTTAGAACACAAATTGCGAAATATTATCTTTAAACAACAGCGGACAATCAATGTGTCACTTACCAAGGCTTGTAATTTGTTTTCGACGACAGGCGCCGCAGTTAGAACAAACATCATTTGGGCGAATAAAGTGACTAGCGTGTACAGACTCGAGACGGTCATCACGTGCAACAAAATCCTGAGAGGCATCCTTTCGATGGTGATTACACTTTCACTAACAACTAACGTCCTCCTTCTCCACGACGACCTCGGCTCAACTCCACGTGACGACGAGTTGGCGGTCTTTTAAAGGATACTCACTTCAATGAGTGAGTCAGCGCTCTGACTCCGCCTCGCCTAGCAGCTCACGTCAGTGAAGCCAATACACAATCGACATTTCGAACTTTTCCCCGGAATCGCCGGAATGAAAGAGTGACACTAAACAAACAAACAAAATAAATTTCATTGAATTTAAATTTGGAAGAAAAAAAAAAAAAAATTGCAAATTTTGTTTATTTTGATCAGATTTTGTTTATTTTTTTTTCTTTTGTGATGTTTATTGAGTTGCGTTTTTAAATTTTCTACTTTGATAGTTCGATTTCTGCGAATTTTAGCTTAGTTTTCCTGCCCTTGACTTTGACCATATATGGGAAAGGTGAAAATAAGGATGAGAGGAGGAGCTCGGAATTGATTGTGATTGGAGGATGGAGAAGAAAAAATAAGCTGGATCCAACCTTACCTGCTGACTCTGATCGGGCAGTGACATCTGTCGAAGAAAGAATCATCTTCTCGAGTCAAGGTGAAGGTCGGTTGATTACAAATGAGGGTGGAGTAGGGAGGGAAAGTCGCACCCAAAGCACAATGGATGACGAGCAAAACAATGCGCGCTTGGAATGCTAACTGTAAAAAAAAATCAATTCATCACACTCGATCCAAAAAAAAAAAAAAATCAAAAAAATGTGCTCGAGATTTTCGTGGTCTCCTGAATAAATTTGATTCCACCGACACACGACCAACTGGTTTTTTTCTTGTCTTCGCACATTTAAATACATATCATAAACTTTTTCATGGCTAAGCTGCACCTTGAGTCCTTCAAACAGCTGTCTCGAGTGAGTCAACAACTCGGGAACACAAATTCTTAATAAATTTATGGCTCTTTAATGGAACAACAAAGTCACGATGACAAATCATGCACAAAAAATTTTTTTTTAAATTTAAAAAAAAAAAAAAAATATGTAATCAATCGAGGGGTTTTGTTTGATGAACTCTTATATCCGGCCTGACTCAAATCTGAGCTGAGTGAGTGAGGGAGGTAAAGCTCCTAGTTGTTTGGAATATTTATTAAGGAACCAATCCTTTTCCTTCCTTACTTCGCTAGAACAAATATTACTATATCGCAATTCAAAGCTGAGACGGCAGAAAAGCAAACAAACAACAAAACGCGATAAACCTAACCTGTAAGTCCGAAGTCGTTAACTTAAAACAAAGGTGTTCAGTTACGCTTCAATCTGATGAAGGTTACGAGGTTATAAATCCGTTGCGAAAACATTCTCCCTCAGTTTCCTTTCATCGTGCAAAATAAAACAAAACGAAATTTCGTTTAAAATTTGAAAAGAAGGAGTGGGGATTAAATGAGTCAGAGGTGAAACGAGAATGATCTAATAGCGCTGATATCGTGAGAGTTTATAATTATAACCCTTGTTGGATGTTCAAGGAAAAGTGACCGCAGAAAAACGGTTTGGTCTCTTCGTTTATTATTTTATTCGTTATGATTTTACACCAGCTGCAGTTTGTTTAATTTAATAATTCTTGGACATTTTCAATTTGCTCATCATTATTCGGCGCACATTTTTTTCTTCGTCGCCACTCCTTCTATTTCCTAGGAAGGACCCTCAGAACTAAAAATATAAATGTGGAATTGATGCATTTCCAAGTGGCGATTAAATTCGAGTTGTATAAAACATCGTTAAAGATGTAAAGATGCAAAATTGAACACCTCGCAAGTTGAAGGTCGCAAATGGATGGGCAACTCAATGTTTAGTTAAGCGAGAGAACATTTGCTAATGACCCCGATGAATAAAACAACAAGCGCGTTATCTGATCAAATATACGATCTCTCGAAAACGGACATATCATTATCAGAAATATTTGAAGCGCTGTGGTATGCGATAATTACCTTTGATCGGAACAAACAATTACACGGAAAATCAAACACAAACACCATTGTCGTTCAATCGGCCATTGCCGTTGCAGATAAGTCCCAAGATACGCAGAACAAGATGATTTTGTTCGACAAAAAGCAGCTCAGAATTACCGATTAGAAATTCAAAAACGCATGTTACTTTTTACATTTAAATTTATATTTTAATCTATAAATCGGCGAAAACAAAGCAAATCGGGTCTTCGGCCGAAGATTCAAATTTGGATGTAGACAGAACGGAACCTATCGAGTTGACCCGTTAAAATGTTGCTCCGTGAGCTGTTTATTCAAATTTTTCAAACACCCAGCTGAAAGTGCGTGAGTCAGAGGAGGTGTGTGTTCAAAATATTCGTTATTTATTAGTTAAACCCCAGCAACCGTCGATATGTCGTAACGACGGAACGTGCATTACGGAAACATGGCAGAACGAGCGAGTAAATTGTTGATCGAATTCAACTTCACGGCCCATATGACAAATAACAGGTGTTGGGGAATAATTTTCTGGGAAAGAAAATCTAAGAAAGCACAATCCTGTGACGCCAATTCGGCGTCACATAGTGGGAAATCAAATAATTGAATTATGTAAGAAAGGAAGCGAAAAATAACCAAATCTCATCTACCAACGCAAACACGTGATGCCATCCGATTTGATTTTCGATCCCGACCAGCCACACAACGACAAAAATGCATTAACAAAACAAACACATACATAAAACAAAGTCGGGCATTAAAAAATGTAATTGCGAATGCTAATCAATTCAGTGGGTGCGGGTGGGCAACAACTCGGCTTTTTATGGACACTATGACACCGTGTCATTCTTTATTATGCCTAACTATTGTGCCAGCTCTCGGAGTCTCAGCTATTACGGTTATTCTAAATTATATTTCTTTGTAATGGACAATGAGTACGAAACTTGTTTTGATTGTAAGCAGACGTTAAATTATATAGTATTGCATTCTCGGAGATGGAAAATGGTGGGAGAAACTCGGAGAAACTCAAATGATAAACATCTACACTCCTAACATACTTAAATGCACGAGTGCTTTATTTAAATTTAAAATTATAACCTGGAACTGGTTAGAATAAATATAATGATATTAATTCCACGACTGGGATTACTCAAATTCTTTTACTACGAAACGAGAAAGAAAAAAAAAGGTAACAAATAAAAACTGCTAGAAAGAGTAGCGACATCTGATGTAAAAACCTGAAAGCTTCCGAGCGGAAATAGACAGATTAGGCCTAAATATTCTCTCCACGTTTCCTCAACTATTTGATTAAGCTCTCGAAGAGATGCAGGTAACGATTATCACTTTGAATTAATGATTTGAGGCTAAAATTTCGATTATTATTATTTTTTTTTTTTTAGAACCCTAATGAAGATACTCAGTGGAATGACATCTTGAGAGATAAAGGAATCCTGCCCGCTAGGGACACCGAAAAGACATTCACGGAGGACGAAATAGTGCAAATTGCCGAAGATGCGATAAAAGAGGCACAAATTGGTTCGATTAATCCATTCAATTTCAAATCGATGGATTTTAGAAAATACTTTTCTTCTTTCAATCGTTTAGGGAAAAAACTCGAAGATCTAAATTTGGACGAGTTGGATGAATTAGAAGACGAAGAAGACGAAAAAGTTATTTTAGAATACAGGTGAAATGTCAAATATTAAAGAAATAAACGAAATTCATAAATAACATTTCCACTGTAAAAATAGAATGAAAAGAATTCGAGAAATTCAAGATTTCAATAAAAGAGCCAAATATGGCGACGTGCGCGAAATATCAGCGGTGGACTACGTCGACGAAGTCAACAAAGCCGGCGAAGGAGTTTGGGTCATCTTGCATTTATACAAACAAGGGTATCACCACGAGTGGCGATTCAAATTATTCATAATTGATCGGTTTATTTATACAGGGTACCTCTCTGCAAATTAATCAATCAATTTCTGGAACAACTGGCGATGCAGCACGCGGCGACCAAGTTCCTTAAAAGCATCTCGACGACTTGCGTCCCGAATTATTCCGACCACAATCTGCCGACCATTTTCGTTTATTTCGAAGGCAACTTGAAGAAACAATTCATCGGCCCGTTCGCGTTCGGCGGCATGCAACTCACCCGCGACGGTTAATTGACATTTTAACAATTTTAATTCGGTACTCACTGCGAATTTTCCGTTTAGTTTTGGAGTGGATGTTCGCCGAAGCCGGGGCACTGAAGACGCAGTTGGAGAAAGATCCGCGACCGGCCGTTAAAGATGTGCTAATGGCGTCGTTAAGGGCTAGGGGAGATGGGGAATCGGATGATGACGATTGATTAAAATGGAAATAGAAACAACAACTATTTATTTAATTAAAATCAAACTTGATTAATTCATTACATTAACTTTTTCTACCGATTTGCCTATTTGATTTTGATTTTAATTTAATTTAATTAAACAAATCAATAACAAACTAAATAAATATAACTTTTTGATATTTTTTTGCCGTCACCTGTTCATGTAGAAGTTTCGGTGTACCATCCTTCGCGTTTAAGGAAGTCGGCAGCGTCCTGAAAACCGTCTTTGTGGTATTGTTTCATAACGGACGGCGACGGTGGGAAAAGCGCGCGTTGCAATCGAATGATGTTACTTAGGCTGCGACAAAATAACTGCTCCCGGAAGATAATCTTTGTGCAGCCGATTTCGATGGGACTGATGTCCAGTTCTCCACTGAAAGGCGTCACGACGATTGTCCGACCCTCTGAAAAACGTGGTAAATTCGACGTGTAAGCGCCATCGATACAAATCTGAAAATATCACGATTCAATTGGCTAACAATAACGAGGAAGTCTTTAAAAATGTTTTAAGTACCCTTCCACGAAAAGTTGGCGCTCGAAAACCGTCATAAACTGGAATAAAGCAGCTGCACATCAAACACTAAATTATAAATTAAAAAAATAATTAATTTATTGAATTTCAATGAGTTTTATTCAATTTTATTGAATTCTATTGAATTTTTGTTCGATTTTATTCAATATTATTGAATTTTTGTTCAATTTTATTCAATATTATTCAATTTTTGTTCGATTGTATTCAATTTTATTCAATTTTTGTTCTATTTTATTCAATTTTGTTCAATTTTGTTCAATTTTGTTCAATTTTATTCAATTTTATTCAATTTCATTGAATTTTTGCTCGATTTTATTCAATTCCATTGAATCTTTTCTCGATTTTATTGAATTTCATCGAGTTTTCGTCCGATTTATTTCAATTTTTTTCGTATTATTACCTGAATTAACTCTTCTTTACTATTGAAATCGGTAAATCGTGAATTTCTAAGTTGCGATATATTGGTAACTGATATGAACGTTTTATTACGAGCTAATAGATGAGCGTTTTCAGGTAGCAGTTTATTTAGATGTAATTTAACTTCCTCGGTTAAATGGAATCCTGGAGTTAACGAACGAAGAGGACGACTTCGAACGTCATCCGCAATTTCATGGATCGTGTTCATCATCGCCTAAAAGAATTAAAAATATTAAAAATTAACGATCAAATTTTTATGTGGCAACAAAGTGACCTACTTCAACTTTCGCCGGGTCAACTGCCATCAATGTTGCAACTAAAGAGCCGCCAGAAGTGCCAGCAAATGCATCGATTTTCTCCAAACATTTCTGGCCGTGCTTAAGCAAGCATTTGACAGCACCGAGTTGATACACGACGAGAAAACCACAGCCGCTAAAACTCATTCTCAAGCGTAGTAAACTACTGCCTAATAACATTGTTAAAACTACTTTTCCTTAATCTTCATCTAAAATTTACAAACGGCTGCATCATTCTTCGCTAGCTTCAAAGGCCGCCATTTTAAAACTACCGGTTAAAAATTAATGTTTCGTAAATCCGATCATAGAGTGCATCCGCAGTATTGCGTCACCCCAACTTTCAATATTAAATTTCAAACTTTGTGGACCAGAAAGCCCTCCATCATAACGTTGAAAATTTCAAAACGGCTCTTTCCTTTCCCAAAAGGAATGCAATATAAATTCCAACTTCGCGATCAATAAATAAATAAATAGTAAAAAAAAAATTATAATTTACACTTTTTATTTATTTCATTACAAGAAGAATACACATTAAAAATTGTCCTATGAAGCTTTTTTCAGGGGTAGGGGGGATTAAGAGAAATGAAAAAATATTAAAAGTGAAATAAATATGAAACTAGCATTTTGTTTTATCACCGTTAATGATTCACAATTAAAAGAGGAAAATCAAAACTCAAGATGGCACAAACGTGCCGAAAATTTAAATATATAAAAGCTTATAACAGTAACTAGGGTTATTTTTTTTTTTTTAGTTATCGAGTGTTTTTGTTACTGTGGCTGAACAAAAAGAAAAATATTCCATCACAACTTCAGGTGCACTGTGCAAAAAATTATCAATGGATAGGAAGAACTATCGACGATTGTTGACAATTTAAACTGAATTTTAAAAAAGTGGAAACTTAAATGTATCCTGTCTTAAATATTTACACATTGGCACATTGGCTGGTTGAAAAAAATGAACATCTCGGAAATAAAAGACAAACAAATAAACATTTCTAAAATAATAATTGTCTGCACAGCAACGTATGAATTATCACAATCAGGCAAATTTGCATTTTCAAGTTATTAAACAAACTTGGCAGCGTTCATGGATTTTTACAACTTCTGACAAGATTTCACTCTCATGTCAATCATCACACTTAAAAGCAGCACCAAATAATAGATGTGTCTAATAAAATAAAAACAAAACCAAGAATAATGCCTCGCTAAAATACAAAACGTGTTAGGATGTACCAACTCCAGCATAGTTGTGTTGTTTAAACCGGAAATGCCGTTCCCAACTCTACTGGAACGTCGGATACTCCATGTTTCGTAGATATGGCTAAGAACAATCTTTCATTTAAAAAAAAAAGCAGAAGGTTTTAATATAATAACTAAAAGAAAACATGCGAGTGTTTTAAAATTATTAACACAAAATAAATAAATCTAAAATACCAATAAAATATTCGTGAAACAAAATAAAAATTTTAAAAATTGAATTAAAAATAAAACTAAAAGGATCATTCGATCCTATAAAAATGAAAAGCTCCATTTCATAGCCTACAATTTCATAGAACTAACAATTGCTGTACACATTTCTTGTCCTAAACGTAAATTAGTGGAAGAAATAAAGTGTCATGTTCTAAACTTTTAATTTCTTTTCTTTGCGCTTTACTCGTTCCACCATTATAATCCATTGTCCATCTTATTTTCAATAATATACATATTAAAAAAAAAATCATAATCCATTTGATATTTTCTTTTCTACAAAATATGTTCAAGGGCAGACACTAATTAACAAGTTCAATGGGTTTTTTTTTTTTGTTTCTTTTTGTTTTTATTTAAAAAAAAAAAAAGAAGAAAAAAAAAAGAAAAAAGAAACACATTTTGACTTCTATAAAAATTCATTCAAAATTAAAAATGTTAAAAACACAAAACTAATATATCCCATCCCACAATTATTCCCTAAACGTATAATTTGTTTTAAAGCTATTTACAAATACTATCAAAATGTAACCATTATTTTCCTTCGCTTTATCTCTATCAAACCCTTTTTAACTTCTTAAAACTAAACCCAATAGAAAAAAAAAAGAACACAGAAGCAGTCACAACAACAAAAAATAACGAGTTTAACCATATTTTTTCGACACGCCTTTGTTACTTATTAAAGAGCATATTGAATGACATAAAAAAAAACATTTAAAAATAAAAAAGTCTGGCACTTAAAAATAAGAAGGGTTTGTTTATGTTAATGTGACCCTTTAAAACCTTATCAAAAACATCAAATATCAAAACAAGCTGCAGCAATAAAGAAAACCAAAAAAAAATAAAAATATTACAATGGATATTATAGCCGTACAAATGTTTCGAGACTTTTCTCTGCTGCTATGACAAATATCAGTACGAGTTCAAACGAGGCAACAAAAAAAATGTGAAAAAGCTTTTGGATACAAATGGGCAACGCTTCTCTGGAGTACCAAAACGTTCCGACGTCTCGATACATCATTTTCACCACGACGTTAACGAAAAGGATAAAATAAAAATGACTAAAACATTTAAAGCCGACAAGTAGGTGTTGATTTGAATTTGAGACGCTGCCTGCGTTGGATGAACACTTATTCCGTCATCTTTGCCTTCCCGCGTCGATCCCGAACCTCCAGAAATTTCATCAATCTGCAAATCGTCATCGGTTCCTGGTTTTTGTGACGCTATAAACAAAAAAAAAAAAAAAAATCACGTTAGCACAAAATATAAATATATATTTCTTTAAATATTTCACGACAACTTACTCCATTTTGGCCCATGTTTTCGAGGATTTTTCCTCCTGTAAGAATCTTCATCGTATCCGTCGTATCCACTTCCCGATCCGTCTTCCGCGTCGTAATCCTCATCGTCGTCGTGGTTGAATTTAGTGTATTCCTTTCTCAAATATCCACTTCCGCTTCCGTCGTTCATCACCGAATCAGCTTCGGGTGTGACGGGATTCGTTCTCGTTAAAATCACCTGAAATTGAGAGCATTCATTTACAAGTTCGTGTTATTTTTCAAACTTTATTAAACTCTTTCAGCCACTACAAATCCGAAGTATTTAGTACCTGGCGAATGTGTTTGAGTTTGTCTACCAGCTGTGCTATTTTCTCGTCCATAGTCTGTACCGATTCCATTTCGGGATTGTATTTTTGAGCACTCATGCCAAAGCCAACGAGAGTTTTCGTATATCTATAAATACAAAAAAGTAAAAAACAAATTACAAATCGGGCAGAAAAAATAATTTATTGACGGCGAGTTTGATTCACCGACGTAATTTAGGTGATGGGAAAAAAACAGTCAGCACCTTTGCCAAAACAATGCAATACACAAACATAAAAGTTGTCATCGTTTCCAATACACCGTAAATCAAAACTCTTTTCCATCCGCGTCGGTGCCATCACTGTCAACCGCAGTCCAGAACACGCGGACAAACCACGAGCAAACCCGGTCGCCGAGGCCAGAGATGACGAGAAATCATCTTTACGCATTTTATGTGTTTTGGCTCGTTTCCAAGGGCCAGTATAACTGGCTGCAAATTACGGCCGCTTACGAGTTAAGAGATACGAACACCCCGAGACTGCTGACAAAACCAAATTACATCAGTCTCCACTTTTAATACCAAACAAATTGTTTCAATTAATGGAACGAGGAGAAGAAAAAGAAACTAATCCTCGTTAAATAAGAGCCGTAGAACGACACAAAAACAACACTTGGCTTTAAATTAATAACGTGGAGGCGAAACCAGAGTGGAGAATCGACGCCATCTGTTACCAGAATTGCATGACCAGTCATTAAACCAATTGCGATGTGACAATTAAGGGGAAATCTCACTTTCTCTCGCTCTCAAAGACTCCTTTCCACGTCCCAATGTCCCAATGTCCCAACATCAAACGCAAAAAAAGTCGGAGCGGACAACATGAATAATCGTCCGCGACTTTTAGAAAAAACTAAGATGAGAGAAAGACTCCTAGAAGTGAAGAAAACAAATCGTGCAACAACAAAAAACAACTACAAAAAAAAAAAAAAAAAAAAAAAAAAAAAAATTGCGAAAAAGGCAGGAATTTATTTTCGAGAATCATCATTCAGCCATTTTTCTTCTTTTGGAAGAAACGTCCGTTCCATACTTAGCAACCCATTTAAAACCAAAGGCAAGAGTCATTTATTCGCCTTATACGAGACTTATGACGTCTTTTACGTCACATTTTCAAGAAAAAATAATAAAATATTTTTGTTTTCATTTCAAACCGAGTGAAAGAGAAGCTTAAACTAAATAATCCTTCGTAGAAAGAAAAGAAATCTCACTTCCGTGTCTGCAAAAAATAATGAGTAATTGACATAAAAGAAAATAAGAAGTGTTCCAAGAAAGAAGACAACATATCTATTAAAAAGAGAGAGAAAAAAAAAAAAAAAAAAAGAATCCAATCAACAACTAAACTTGTTTCGAAGCTGCAGATAAAAAAAATGTACATCCAATATATTTTATATATCTTTAAGATATATTTTATCTGCTTTGCAGCAACAAATAACGAACGTAATCTCAATCATATAGAATTTTTTTTTTTATTGTTGCAGACCGACTCAACTCGGAGTAGAAAATGGAGTCAATTACGTAATTTATTGTTATTCCTTTTAAGCACTTTCTCGCTAGCACTTGCAGACTTTCATTCGTCTAGCTAGCAGACCATTCAGAATTTAAAGCCGTGCGCCAACCTCTCTGGAGAATTCCAAATTCGCGAGGGAGAATTTAGCGCGCAAGGTCTGATGTTCTTTTCATGATGGCGCCATTGAACTTTTCCTTCATTTTTTTTCCTCTCCTCTCTTCTTTTCATCTCTTTTTACCCGTCTCGTCTCCACTTTCAGCATTGAGCCGCACCAAAAACGTGTTCCTAACTCGCGTGCCACAGGGCCACTAACTCGATAAGAACAAAAGCAACAAAAAAAAATACGAACATCAAAAATAAAAAAAATAAAAAAAATATCTTTTAGAATTTCGATCTAAACTAAAAAAAAAAAAAAAAAAAAAAATTTTTCTTAATTGAAAAAAAAAGAAACTCGAATCAAATAGGATGTAGATGGCATCACCCGACATCCGCTCTTTTCTCCATCTCACGAGCGATTTCCATGCACGAAAGCGAATACAAGTCACGGATGGAATCATCCTCTTGAAGCGAATTTATGCTCTCTTCCTGTCACCTACTCCTCACCCCTCAACTTCACTTATTAAAACGCTGGCATACCGCGCACGTGCCAAAGCTGCGGCCCCGCTCTTACAGCTCGGAAGGGGGAACCGGTCGAGAGCACTTCCCTTTTGCCAATTGTCTCTCTCACTCTCGCTCTCGCTCTCTCTCTCTCTCTCTCTTCGAAATAAGCGAGAGCAACAGGGACCGGCGTTCATTAAACCAATTCCCACGAAAGGGATAAACTTGCAAATAGTAGTTAAGGTATTATCGGTCCGAAGTAATCCAATCCTATCCCATTATACAAACACAACTGTTTCACGCTTTATCACACGCTCCACTTTGTTCTGCTCTCCTGAGCTAATCTCAGTCTGATTGCCGTTTCTCCCTCGGCGATACCTCTCCAATTCTGAATTAAGCGACTCGTTTCAATGTACAATTTTCTCCCCGAGCGACTACGCATTAATGGCAAAAACCTATGAAACACGATCCCATTAATTAATTAATTAATTAATTAATTAATTAATAAAAACTGTAAAACTTAACAAAAAAATTTTAAAAACGGCGGTAATCTTTAGGGAAAAGAGTGAAAAACTTTATCATTAAAAATCTATTACTGGTGCTGAGTTACTACAACTTGTTGAATCGAGCATTTTGACGCTAAAATTAGTTAATAAAGATGTTCATTTATAACGCAACATTCAATTTAAAGTGTGTAATCTGAATTCTGAAGAACCCACTACATTTTATTACTTCTATTTTCCCCTACCTCTTATAAACCCCTATTTATTAATGCATGATTCAGTCATTAAAAACCCTCGATTACTTTTTCAAACACTTAAAAAAAATTTAAAAAAATATGGAATAGATAAAAAAAAAAAAAAAAAAAAAAAAAGAAGAAAAAAAAAAAAGAAGGGTTCCTTTACCTTGCAAACAGCTTTGAGTTTCAAACCATTTACGAGCGTGCCAAGAAAAGAGGATTGGTGGAAAGGGTAGAAAATGGCTTCTCTGCATATTCATTAAGATAATTGAAAAGTAACAAAAAGAAAATGAAGGAATAATTTTCAACTTCAAAAGTAATCATCATCTCGCATCCAGCACTTGAAAATGAGTTTCTACAAATTACACTCGTGGAAATTATTTCGTTTAATGTGTTTAGATGATTTCTTAAACATTTATTTAGAAAATATACGTGGAAATGTAAACAGTGGCGCACCCTAGGCGCTGGCACCGGCCCATCGGTTTGTATTAATAAGATGAAACCGAACGAAGATTTTAAAAAAAAGTCAGGAAACGTCATTCGGTATCAGATTTTAATTAATTTTCATTTTATGTTTGGTAAACTGATCGACCGAAGAGGTATCATAACGCAACACTGTTTACGCATATTTTTCTAGTTACCTCGTCCATTAATTGGAAAAAGAACTCGAAACCAATAACAACAACAAAAAAAAAAATGTGTTGTAATATTATTCTGTAATCGCATTAACTCGTTTGCTACGTGCATTCGCTCGTTTCCAATTCAATTCGGGCAGAGCGAACGAAATTATCTTGCAAATTTTAAAGGAAAAAAAAATAAATGGAAAAAAAATCACTATTTGTCTAAAAAAATAAAAATAAAAATAAAAATTGATTTAATGAAAGTTTAGAATAGTTTTATTATTCATTCAAAAAAAATTTTAAAAAAAATTTAAAAAAAAAAAAAAAAAAAAAAAAAACACCAAACCAGTTAAGCAATCTCTTATTTAAATTATCCACTGAGGTTAAATGGTTAAAGACTTGATTAACCAAAGGGACCAATTAACTCCACGTGCTCATTGTGTGGTAAATGGTGAAATTACTGATCTCAATCAACCTTGCAAAAGTTACAACCAAACGAAAACCATTATGCTCGCAATCAATACCTGTAATAAGCTAATCAAAGGGAATTATATTCCTGAATTACTGCACCGATTTCGATTAAATCGCAAACACATTAATAACCATGAAACGGCTAATCGAGCTTACCTAGCACTTTAAAATAAAGATTCTTTCAATCAATAAAGATGCCTCGGAATCCAGCTGACCTGCATCGTCCAAAAATTCCCACCATCCGAGAAAGCATTAAATTATTAAACATTTTCCGCCTCAATATTTATCCGTAAAAATCTTTGTCGGAGCCCACGGGAATTCCTTTGTTTTGTTTGTATCCACCAGTGTCTTTGCATTAACTTTTTACTGCTGGTGGGAATTGGACTCTTCCTACAAACAATTTTATTGCTAGGTCCTAAAATTTAAACTTGTTACCATACATTGTAACGATCCATTACAACACAGCCTGGTCGCACAAAGAATAACAAGAAAATTAAATAGAAAAAAAAAATTGGTGACAGAATTGAATAAATGGCAAAATCCTGTTGCAGACATTGCGGACGATCTAGCGAAAGGAAGATGTGGTTGGGAAACCGAGTCGCCATCTTGATGTACAACGATCGCCTAAATCTTTCTCACGGGCGTTTTGAATCTTTCTGAATCCCTCCCGAATCTTTATAATTATGGAATCCCAAATCTTAGAATTTGGCTATAATCTCACGAGATTTTATAAGATTTCTTAAGATTTCTAAATCCCAAAAATATGAGAAAGATTCCGAATCTTTCTCACATCAATTTTTGATCGTCGTACTCCCGTACTAATTTATTCTTTGTTGTCCTCCAGGTTCACAATCTCTTGCGGACACATTGGATCGGATTAGTTTCCATCTGTGCTGCGAACCTAACCTAGCCTAACCTAATGGCAGAGCGGAAAAGACTACAGAGTCCACACGCATGCGCAGCAGTGGCTCCGTTCTAAGCCACGTAATCACAGCGCGGATGGAAAGCTATCCTCCCCATTGTTTTCTATTTTCATGATTACGCAGTGTAACTGTATTCAAAAGATTGCCACATTAAGAGATACCAAAAACAATAACTAACACTTAAAACTCGACGTTTTGAATGCACCTAATACCGAAACCTTCCTTGTGTGGCAACAAAAATATAGGCATAGTTCATTTTAGGTTGGACAGCTGGTGGTCTTTAACCTAAGTATCACTAGTTGCGTTTAAACTGCTCGACTGAGAGTTGTCTCGATCTAACTTTAAAAATGGTGGCTGATTTAGTTTGTTTTCAATCGCATCGGACATGCGCGCAACATTCAAACAATTAATGACATAAATTTCGCTCTTCGAATAAAATACAAAAGTTTATCACCAAAGGCCTTTCGATCTCTCGACCACCATCAGCAATGATATTTTATTTCACTAGACACGGCACTTAAAACTTTGTTTGTTTATTTAAAATAATACCACCGATGATGATCGAGAGATCGAAAGATCCTTTGGTATTTTATTCGTCGAAATTACTACTAATATGCGACATGTTAGAGATACGCCAAAATAAAGGTTTTTAAGACCCAAAACGTTTTTATTTTATTCGTAAAGTGCCATTTGTCATTTAAACATTTAAACAACAAAACATGTTTAACTACAATTTTGAATGCAACTACTGTAAATCTAATTCCACATTTTATGCCTGGAACTTATAACTATAACCAATTTCCCATCCTCCTTTTCTACATCCTGCAATGAGCAAACACATTTTAGTTCTGCAAGGTTACCACTAGTGTGCAGCACTTCACCTCAAACTTAACCAGCACAATTTTATTTTGCTAGTGTCATATTTTAGTATAAGTGTTCAATTACATCTGATCATAATAATCTTGTCTAAAAGTGTGGATACACAAAAAATAAACAAAAAGAAAAACTTTCCCGTAGAAATAAAAAAGCAAAGCACAATTTTTTCCCGGTTTTTCTTCTAATAAGTTAGAAGGAAATAGATTTTAAGGCTGTTGCTTAGTCAATTTAAAACCAGCTGTTTGGCACCTGTTTGTAATCGAGCTCAAGGTGTCAGTTTAATCAACTTAAAAAAAAAAAAAAAAAACAACCCGCAATTTGTCCACTGCAGTACTACTGCTGCTGCAACTAGAAACGAAAATTGCTTTTTATCTTTTTATTCACAAGTCTCACTTAAAGCGCCTTTAACTGGTCATATCTGTCATCCAACAAAAAAAAAAAAAAAAAAAAAGATTTTTTCCCTCCATACGCATATCCTAAGGAAAAAAAGTTCTACTTTTGCCAACCGATTTACACCTGAAATTTCATATAAAACACGTTGAAATCACCTCAAGCTCTTCCAAATCTTTCAAATATCTCGTTTTGAGTGAGAATTTTCACTAACACCATAAGGTGCGCGCATAAATGTCGATTTTTCTCCACCAAAAAAAAAAAAAAAAAAAAAAAACGCACAAAATATCCACCAAAAAAAAATTGCGTAATTGCATAATTAATTTAATTTTTTTTTTTAAATTTATTTTAAAAATTCTTAATTATTGATATTCCACTAACCTCATCCGTGTACCGCACAGATAACAGCAAGCTGGTAACACCAATTACTCCCGTCGAAAACTGAATAAAAGGGTTGACCGCGAGTCCACCACCCAGTACGAGACATGGAAACACGGCGACACGATTCACCTCTCGATGTAGAAACGTTATAAAACCCGCGAAATAACCCGAGACAAGAATCAAAAGCGGGCAAATTGTTGCCACTTGGTTGGCCATTGTGTACGAGAACGAGATAGGGTGTCAAGACACGACTGTATCTGTTTTTCATCACGATATTGATGAATAAAAGGAGAGAAAAGGTGGTGGAGGATGTCGTAATGGAAGAAGTAAGGGCGGTGTCGGTCGTAGATTACTGGAGCACACACCCTACACAGAACATGCATCGTTGGCAAACGGCCCAAAAACGATGAATGATCGCACCAGTATCATCTTTTCCACCCTCCAATTCTTTTGTGAAACACAAAACCAAAGGAGAGAGATAATCCTCTCGTAACAAAAACGACAAATTCAAATCCAATTCGATTAATTTAAAAAACAAAACAAAAAAAAAATCAAAAAAAATTTTTTTAAAATGTAAAAAATTTCAATTTCATTTTTTTTCCTCCTTTAAAAAAAAAAAAAAAAAAAGGATAACAAAAATGCAATTTTCACATCCAATTTATCTGGCTGAAATCAGAGTAAGCCCCGCTCGTCCTTTTCATTTGATTTTCATTAGACAAACAACAGCTCAGTGGAGCATCTGCACTTCCTCTTCTTTCTCTCCGCATTCCAGCTGTTTTCATTAAGAACCTCGACCGAGGGTCTCGTGGAACGCACAACGTCGTTAACAGAACCATTTAGAAAAACACCGGGAGACAAATAAATTCACTTACTCTCCGATACCCTCTCCGTTCCAGCAATTGGTGTCGCTCCTCACGCCTAGATTGTCATCACTGCACAAGGTATCCGCCAACGCCGAAAAAAAGTTCTTGGAAGGGCTCAAGTTCCTCATCAGCTGTTGCAAGCGCGTATACAAATCAGGCGATGAAATCGAGCGCGCAGGAACAATTTTATCGGGTCCGGCGGGGGTGCTGCTAGTGTCGGCCTTTAATTCTTCACTGGGCGCCGCTTCCGTTGTCGTCCGTTGTGGTTGACCGCACACATGCACGACCTGGAAAAACAAAGAGCAAATTTATCAATCATTTATCACGTTTTAGTTATCGTTTCGAACTAAAATTTTGATCATTTTTCCCATGTTTTTGGGGGAAGTTTTTTCGGGGATAATTTCAAGTTGAAATTCGCCAGCTGCGACTGGTGATTGATTGACAGCTGTTCGTCAAATTTAAGCGAATTTAATGACGGGACTAACACAACGTTCATTATTTCAGCTACTGTAAATCATCTGTGCCCCATATCCGGTTTTTTTTCTTTTTTTTTTTTAAAAAAAAATTTTTTTATAAAAAAAAAATAAAAAAAATAAAAAAAATGGCGGAATTTTAGATAGGTGCGCAAGCTGTTGTTCTCCATTGCACCGTTGGAATAAACGACTCTTTTTATTTCTGTTTTTTAAGTCCTACCTTCGGATGGCATCACTCTTAATCGCCAACATCATTTTGCACATCAAACATATTAAAACGAGCGAGATTTCCGTATAATTAAAGCGAAATTTACGCATAAACGCTTCAAATTCGCCCAATCACACACAACAAGTGGCGATTACAAATTAACGCATCATTTCTCCGATGTTTTTTTTGCAAAAGCAACACGAGTAAAATGTTTATAACACATGTTCAAATCCATCATTTCCAACCAAAAATAAAGCGTCTTCTTTAAACCGAACTGCGTCATTAGATAATGTAAATTCCATACACAAATATACCCCGGGTAAGTGTATATTTTTACGAAAATTTGATAAAATAATTCATGTCTGCGAGCATTTTAAAGCCTCGTAACGGCATGATTGATAGAACGAGGCCGAAACTGATGATTGATAACGGTATAACGTATTTCCATTATTAACTTGCCTTCAACCATGCACGAAATATTTTTAGTCACTCAATTTTTTCCCCCAAAAATAAACAAAAAATTAATTTCAAAAAATTCCACGGATAAGTAGCGGATATCCTGCAAATTAATAGAATTAACTCTTTATTACCGAACGCGATAAAGGTCAATAATAAATATAAAAAAAAATAAAAAAAAATAAAAAAATGACAACACCTCACATTTCAGGGTTGGTTATCGGTTCGTTAATAAAATAAAAAAATACTAATAATAATGCGCGAAGCATTTCCTGTCTATTGTACACAAGGAAAAGAACGAGAGGGGGAGAGAGAAAGAAAGACCTCCATCAACATCTCCCATTAACCCAGTGGGCGACCTTCACATTCTCCATATCAACAAAGTCAAGGAGGGAGAAAATCTTGGCCAATGAAATATGAAGGAAAGAGAGGATTGAAAAACAATTCCGTAACATTTCCAAACATATTTGTCGTCCTCGCCAAGACCGAATTCCGTAATTAGAAAATGACCAACATCTGGCACCCCAATTTAAAAAAATTCTTTAAATTTCAAACAAATACATATATATATATATTTTTTTAAAGTGTAGAAAAACATCACACCTCGTGGGCAAACACTTGTTGAGTGCTTTCTTTGTAAACTTTTTACGAGGTCATTTTGCTCGAAAGGCGAGGGAACAAGTTTTTGCGTTGGATTTACACATCAATGAAAGAGAGGATCCACACATTTGTTCAATTTTACAGGTTCACGTGCGTTTCTACTATCAGTTTGTGCCATTCTTTGTCCCTTTATACACTCGCACGCACCCTGCCGTCCTACGGACCAATTGTCCCCATTTTCGTGTAGCAGAAGGGGTAAAACAAGAGTTCAAAGGTCAACGTCGTGTCAGTTCACCATATGCTCAAAATAAGAGGCCAGTAGGACAAGTAAATACACTAATTACACGACTACGTGTTCCTTTCATCTGCAGGAAGTGACTCTACCTATTATCTCCTAACACCCCTTTCCTATTTTGGTCTTCATTCATGAATTCAATTCCCCTTCCCCTTCAAATCACTCCCTCATGTAATAGTAAACTCAACCCACTTTTTTTTTTCTTCTTCTTCTTTTCTTTTTTCTCTTTCTTTCTTTTCTTATATTTCCAGCTTGGCTATTCAACGGATCGCATAATAGAGAGGAAATAGGAGACATCGAACCAATGGATAACAACACTAAACCGCAGCTCCAATTTAATAAATTCAAAATTTCCAACATGAAGTGATAAAATGTCGCCACAAAGCGAATCCGTCCGTTTAGGGTATTTCTCTCGATGAGCGTGATAAATCTCGCTTCGAGCGGCCAAAAGCGCCATCGAGTGAAAATCTCAAATCTCGCCATGTGGAAACATGTCCAAGACACAGACCGCAAGGTCACTTCGGGTTCCTTCTTTATTAGCCACACTCGCACACAAACACGTGACTCCTCCCACCTTTTTGCGCGTGGGGTTGGCACTACTTGTTCCCACGCCCTCGGTCCCTCATCAGCGCAGTTTTACTGCTTCGGGTCTTTGAAAAATGTTTGGTATTTCCCCCTCGGACCGAAACGAAGGATCACCCAGACACCACCCTCGTCCGAAATGAATCTGCACACACCTGAGGAATTTTTTAAAAACAAACAAAAAAAAAAAAAAAAAAAAACTAAAAGAAAAATACATAGAAATATCTTTAATTTATCAGATATTAACGAGGAAATAATTTAATAAATGTCAAACTAAATCTCGGTATCAAAAGATCTCGTCAATAAAACGAAACCGAAATGACAGCCTAGAGAAACATCGAGTAAATTAGGACTCGCGGGATTAATTGTTGCAACGAATTCCGCGTGTGAATAAGCAAATTCCTACAAAGCCATGGCCAAAAGGGATGAACGAGAGGTTGATTGTCGTTCGTTCATTCGTTCGTTCGTTCGTTCGACCTCCACAAAGCTAGTGGACGAACCTTTTGTCCAAATTGGGAAAATGGCTTACCTTGAACTCTACTCGCTCGATGTTTATTTAACAGAAGGAAAAACTCCATGTAAGAAGAAAGGGGGAGAAAGGGAAGAAAAAAATCGGTAACCAACTCTATTTTCAATGTTATGATACACTGCATATAATGAACTGAGAAGGGGTCGTCATAAATTACGTCATAAAATAAGCCATTACATTCATGTTGGCATCTCAATTCAAACTATGACCTCTAAATGAGAAGGAGAATAAATTTCACCCCCCCCCAAAAAAAAATTAAATATTTTTTAATGTCCTCTTCCTATATCTAGAAATACACTATATATGTTAATTATGACTGCAAAATAATTTAGTTCCCAAACTTAAATACACTAATAAACTTTAATCACTCGAGTTTAAACGGTAGACTAATGTTAACACTATGTAAACCCACTTCTTTTTCGAGTCAAGTAGTTTATAAATTATTCATATCCGAGCGAGACATTTGCTCACGAGGGTAAAACTTCCCTTCTCTTTGCAGTGACACCGCCATCTTTTATTTGCGTGGCAATAAAGAGAATGTACTGACAAATACCAAAACATTAAAAATCACTTTCTCAAACACTAAATCACTTTTTTTTTTTTAAATATATAAAAAAAACATTTTAAATTTAAAAATTTAAAATAAAGCTGAGCCTACAGCGCCATTGAATAAGTGACGAGTTTTCCAACTACCCACGCTCGCATATCTTCTTAATATATTCAATGTCAATTATTTTTTTTAATTTATTCTTTTTTAATTCAAAGCTTTTACTCTCGACGAAGGCCAAAAGATAAATGGAGGGCAAACATAGGTGAACCAATTCAAGTGGGCAATGACTCTTTCCACTTAAGAAGAGTTTAAAAATCCTTAGGCTCAAACAGTTTTCTTTTTCTTTTTCTCTTTTTCTCTTTCTCTTTCTCTCTCTCTCGCTTAGGATTAGATTTACAACAGCCGCGTAAATAATTCGTGCGACGACGCTCGAGTATCCAGCTTTAAAGGAAAAATGCCGAGTGAAAAATTTGGCCGCCCAACCCACTCGAATGCTAATTTTCCCTCTTAAACCGGTCACCTCTCAACATTCTGACTCACCATCCCGCCAAATAATTCCCATTACATAGCCCATTATACACGTTCATGTCCAAGCTGACCCTGACCCACGTAGTGTAATAAAAGAAGAAGAAGAAGAAGAAAAAAAAAACGCCAACCAAGAGGCAGTGAACTGCACGCATCACTCGTCCTCGCCTCGTCCGTTGCTAAGGAAACCATCTCCAGAGGCGAGAAACATCAGCGTAGATTCAAAATAGCGTCAAATATTCCTTCGGTTGGAATTTCACTCACTTATTAACGTGACGCGCCCGATTTTCTCGACTGGCGACAACATAAACGATGATTAATTGCAATAATTGCATTTTAAACTCGACTTTATCCTCTTACGTAGACACGCGGCTCTCACTCCGCTCATCTCATTTAATTCCATCAGCGAGACTATTATTGTCTTAACTTGTAACATCCTATATTTGTCTCGCATTGAACCGCATTACGAGACAACTCAATCATCCTCACTGCGGCTTCCAAAATGATGTTCATTTCATGAACCTGTCTCCAACTTGCAACTGCCTCATAATCATTCCTTCAAAAACAATTTATTACTCAACCACTTGCAGGATTTTTTCCATTTTATCTTTCTTTAATCAACCTGTCAAAAAAACATTTCCTTTAAAAAAATTAATTCCAAAATTTTTTTATTTTATATTTTTTATAAACAATTTTTTTTTAAATTTATTTATTTTATTTATTTATTTTTTTTACCTTTTTCGAAATTTCGGGCCCATTATCCATAGCGTGCATAATGGCGTCGGAGATCTTGGAATCCAAACTGGCCATCACTTCTTCCACATTGTACGCACCTTTCATGCCATTGACGAGCGTCTCGAGCGAAGAAATGAAGTCGTTCCACGGCTGCTCCATTTCAGCCACACCTGACAAGCAACCGTGCATTACGTTGAGACAGTAGCCGGTGCACGGTTTGGCGGACACTAAGCCCTGGCAATGCGGGCAGTGGGTGAGCCGCAAAAGTGCCCGCTGACACTCGGGTGTCACGAGCACATAGTCCGTCAAATTCATCGCCTTCATGCCCAGCGTCAACGCCTGCACGAACACGCGCGCGGCTTGCAGCGACTTGGACACGTGCAGACCGAGACGGCGCGCCACGTCCCCGAAAGGCCGAATCTCGTCCTGAGTTTCCTGCATGCATTCCTTGTAATCGGCGCTCAATTCCTGCAACTTCGGGTTGATGTTGTGGTGGTAGACCAGTGGGAACAACGCGTCGAACAGCGCCCTCGTGCTTTCCTTCGAGTCCACGTTCTCTTCGCCCTTCATGTACGAAATCATGTCGGAATAAAATCTCTCGACCGATTCGTGCGCTTCGTTCCACATGCTGGGGTAAATGTCTGCCAATAGCGCGCCGGTGTTGTTTTTCGACAACCGGATCATGTCCAATATATTTTCTATAAAAAAAAAATATATATATATAAAAAAAAATATTAAAAAAAAATCTCATCAACATAAATCAAAAAAAAGAAAAGCAATCGAGAGAAAACAACGCGACAATTCACGGGCCATAAAAATGGCGACCCGTCCTTTCTTCCACTACTAATTTGTTGATTACTAATTCTCGTGCAGACAGGTAACCACCTCACGTGCGCCCATTAACTCAACACCCTTTAATGCAACACGAAATCGATTTTTATTAAAGTGTTTTTCAACAACCTACTCCACTCAAAATAGGACCGCAAATCAATACGCGAAACAACTGCGGTGTCAGTCTGACTCACGTCCCACTGTGATTAACCCAAACAACAAAAAAAAATCTCGTGTTCGTGCAATGTAAACTGTAAACAAAAGCGTATAAACACCCTCGTCCGTCATTCTAAATATTCTATTACAAACCGCACCTGTGGGTCACCTTAACGGGTCAATGTCCGCCCTCCGCCCTCCACACTCCGCACTCAACATCAGCTTACTCATTGATGGCGATCTTGTTTGGAAATGAAAGAGAACACCGATTCAATTTCCAGCTCGAGCTCGCGCCACAAACTGAATTCTTCGCCTCGCACGTTCGCACCGCATCCCGCACAAACAATGGGCTCGGACGTTACAATTATTCGACGTCCTGCTGCGTCTCGTGGGTAAAAGGCAGAGAGTTAATCATCATTGACTCGAGAAGCCAAGGTTCGCGGCAAAGGGCTTTCTTGTGGATATTTATTGATTTACTCTCTCGGCAAGAAGAATCAATTTGTACTCGAATCAGGAAAGCCCGGCCTCGCTTATTTCGCTTCCAATTAGTCAAACCACGAGAAAATAAGTAGAAAATTAAAAAAATATATATATTAATATCGATATATCACAATTTTTTCCATTTAAATTGGATATTTATTTCTCTCAATTTTTCTCCCTCAAATGTGAAATCTCGAATGGAAATTTCTTGTAATCTCATTATGCGAAGGATTTGTATTTGCGATTCAAATGTAGAATTTATCAAATTTATCAAATAAAGAGGAAATATAAACTAACCAGAAGCTTGACGAGTTCAAGTTTCCATGGCAACGAGCCCAGCATCTTCGCTGCACCCGTCCAACCCATTTTAGGCACGTTTAGTCGATACAAGGACAATTGGTTTGACGGACCAAATCTAACTGCGCCCGTCACAGCCGGGCATTTATATTCCCCCAGTTTTGCTTCGCTAATGTATCCTTATTGCGCGCGCAATAAATCACGAACGTCGAGCAAAATAAGTCAAATAACAAAAAAAAAAACTGTGATTTACTACAAATCCTCGGTGTCCTCTCACTCACCATTAAGGTGCCGACGTCCATCTGTACTTATTTCGAACAAAAAAGAAGAAAAAGACGTAACTTCTTCCTTCCTGTCTCCCTTTTTATTCACTCACCCTCTCAGCTGATTGGGAGAGAAGGTCAAACCCATTTCTGTCTTTTTTTTTTTTTTTTTTTTCTGTTAAAGAGGGATCATCTCTTTCCCATTCTACAGCAGAGTGCAGTTCTGTCTTCTGCTTCATTTCAGAGGGGTAACGAAGACACAGAATCCATTTTGAAGAATGCTGAGTAGTACACAAAAGGAATCGAGCAAGACCCGAGTGACCAACAAAAAGAGTTTTCTTTTTTTTTAAATAATAAATTATATGAGTATCTTGGATTCAGACTGATTTATCTAATTAGAAGAATTTTGATTCCAAGTCGCGACTACCACTATTGACTTAGCTGCTGAAGTCTAGTCGTTGCTGATGAGTAATTGGTTGAGTAAAAAGACAAAAAAAAAAAATTTAAAAAAATAAATTATTTTTCAACACCCACAGTGAGTGGATCAACTTTCCGCAGTAAATTTTGAAAAGCCATTAAAAATATTATCTTTTTTTCCTTTTATTTTTTTACGAAATAAAATTTCAACTTGATAGTACCCTATAGAAATTTTTTTATTTTATTCCTTTAAAAAAAAAAAAAAAAAAAAAATATTTCCCATACCATCAACTGTCAGATATCCCTTATCTATCTTTAAAAAAAAAAAAAAAAAAAAAAAAAAAAAAAATCAACAAGCCATGGATTGCGTGACCGAGGCATTACTGCAGTCTTTGCTTTATTTGCTGTAATTTCCCAGTTAGACTTGTCCAGATGAATTCAACACGGAGCGATAACGGGGAGGCGTCGCCATCGAACCTTTTGCCGACATAAACGATGACAGGTTCAAATTAAATAAAGCGCGAACACGAGCGCAACTCATTTTCGCAGTTCAACGACCGAAAATTTTTGTAAACAACTCCTTCACTGCCCAGCTTTTATCTTATTAGTTATTCAAACAAGCAATCCGCTTTAAGCATTCATTAAAGATGAAATCAAACCTTTCTCACACCTTTAATTCCAGGATAAAAACATTCAAGGTCAACCGAGATTTATATTTATCATTATCATTTTTAAAAAAAAAAAAAAAAAAAAAAAAAAAAAAATTCTTCCTCCCGAGCTAATTATGTCAAAGTGAGGCGTGACATTCCCATCAAACAACATTCTTTAAAAATCTAATTTGCTAAACGACAAATAATCTTCTATCTATTTAAAAAATTAAAAGAAAACCCGCTTGACATTCCAAACCCAACGAATCAATCTTGCGGAGGATCTCGGCATATCCAGGGCCTTGAAACGCCACTTTTTATGCACGGGCACAAGTGGAAATCGTTTTTAGTCTCACCTTGGCATGAATGAGATGCCGTATTACCTGTCTGGCCGGCCTTAACCAGAAGGTAAATGTTCAATCCAAAAGGCAAAAGACCCCATTGAACTCTCCCAAGGTTCTCACACTTTCAACCAACGTCCAACCGACTTTAAAACAATGTTTTTTTATTTATCAATTTTATATAATCCATCGCTTTAAAAATTATTCCAATTGTAGCAGCGCGCAAGTTGCACAACTGAAAGTAACAAACGTGAAAATGTGACGAGATTTCCATTGCACCGCAGTTTGCACTTATACTCAACTGCACTTTAACTATTAATTGCACGATTCAATTTCAACCCTGCGCGAGACAATATCCAGAGAATAGCGCAACATAATTGCCCATAGCCGTACAATTTTTCAGTTTCATTTCGTTTCATTTCTATTCCATCATTTCGCTTTTCCTATCTGGCGTGTTTTGCGTGCGCCGCATCCTAACTAAGCAGCGCGCATATCCACAATATGCAAATACAGAAGTTAGGCGAACCACCTTTTCCATTACTACAACGATTCGACGAGCCAACTCATTGTACTTTTTTTTTTTTTTTTTTCATTTTTTTTTTTTTTTTAATCTTAGGCAAATGTCGAATTGAGCAAACAATGAGCCGAGATTTTCGGATGACAGCCACGATTCTAGTCGAGTCGTCCGATCGATCGCAGTGTCTTCTTACGTGCCACATCAAACTGACAACGAGCCGATTGGAATTTCACTCGGAAACCACCTGTCCAATACTAGAAAGAGAAGACAACGAGTCGACGACACCCTACCGCAGCTTCAACAACACTCGACACACACAAGTCTGAGTCGAAAACACAATTTAAAAGCAAAGTCTCCTCTCCATAAACAAAATTAAAGTGGAGTGTACAGAACGCGTTTAATGAGATTTGCTCGAGTGTAAGGATGACAAGTCGGAGCTGGGGCATTCTTTTTCCGCTTCTTCCATTCCAGCGCGATGGCCGACTTAAAAAGAAAAACATGCGAGGAATTTTCCATGGGAGGAAACTTGCTTCTAATAAATCAGATGCCGAGTCGTCCGCTCGCACTTTTCTCGAACAGGTCACTATTTCTGACAACTCATTTATCACTAACTCCGGACTAAATTGCCCCTTCGTACGACTCGCTTAAAAATTTATATTCATTAATATGAAAAATAAATAATAATAATAAAAAAAAAAATTAAAAAAAAAAAAAATATATCTTTTTTCTTTAAATTTTTTTTTCTTTGCCACTTTGCTAGGAAAGGAAAATAAAAATAAACCCAACCCCAAAGAATAAAAATAAAGTATCCTTGATATGAGAAAAGGAAGGGCGTTTCAAGAAACCATGCTGTTTGCTGTCGACTAATTTGGGTTTAATTTTTTCTCTACATTTTTTTTTTTTTCTTTTAAAATTTATATTTTTTAATTAGAATTCAGGGCAGAGGAGAAAGAAAAGTTAGAGCATACCCTCTCATGTTTAATACAAATGAAATTCCAATGAAAAACCAGTAAAATAGTGTTAAGTCGAAACAAAGACCACGAACTGAGGTTTTCCGAGGCTTAAAAACTTCATTTTGTATCGCGTACGATAAGCTTAATCGTCAATTATCCGCCGATCAATCGTCCAAATCGAGTTTACAGCGAGCGCCGAACTGACGATAGACGCCGCAATTTCATCGCGGCAATATATGGAATTCCAATCGCACAATCACCGAATCAACAATGCACCAAACCATCCACGTTTTATAACAATGCGCCAAATCATCGTTTCATCCAGCTTTAAACTCGAGCTTGCTTTGTCGAGTAATTGAGATTTACATTTTTGTTTAATCAATCATCCTAAGTGGTTTAAATGCTGCGTTGAAGCTTAAATTAGAATGAAAAATTGCAATTCAAAGTGGAAAGCACACACCTGATTCGAAATATCCCCGGCAACGCCAATATTTATCCAGATATCTCTCTTAAAAGTGCATCTACACGCTTTTATTCATTTTAATCCCCACTATCAATTGGAGCAGCGCTAACCTCGGAACAATGACAACGCCATCGGAATCAATGGCGCGCTCATACTTCTGGGTGGTTGACTTTATTTGCTTCTGCATCCAACCTACGGGGCTCTTAAAAAAAATCAAATAAATTGGCTATTTCCATTCCACGCACCACCCATATACTTAAACTTGAAGGAAGGAATCGAGTTGTTTACCCTCGCTTACCTGAAGAGCAGCTCAACTTACAAGATCTATATATAAATTTATTTACCGAGTTTCAAAGGCCAACTTTAAGCAAGAGGGCTGCGGGTTTGAGCGCATATCCTGCAGTTCACATCCAACTACTCGAGCGTGCCCACATCATGAATAAAACAAAATCAACATATTAAAAAAAAAAAAAAAAAAAAAAAAAAAGAGAAAAAGAAAAAGAAAAAAAAGTTAATTTAATTAAAATTTCCTTTTTGGTATTGTACAAAATGTTGCGCAGCGCCAAAATGAAGGGTTCGGTGTCTGACCAATTGGGTTTCAGTGCCATGATTGGCACGAAAATCCATCTTGGGTAATGGTCAAACGACCGAGGGATCCACCGGATCAACTTGTCCGTTTGTATATAAACAATTATTGTTTCTCCGCGATTGTTTATATCCTCGTGGAATAAAACGCCATGTGGATTCAACAGTTCGCTCCATTGTTTTTAATATTTTCTCCGTTTCCCTCGAATAAATAAATAATTGCTCAACTTCGCTTTTTCTTCCAGAGGAAAAATACGTGACCTCGACTTTTATCGGAACATTTTGACAGGAAATTCTGGCTTTTCTGAACCCCGGCATTGTTTGTCAAAGAGATAAACTGCTTTCACTTTTATCGCACCCACCAATTACAAATTCCATTCATAAACCCAGCAATAAATAAATAAATAATAAATATAAAAAAAAAAAAAATCTTTCTTCTTATCTGAATCATAATCATGGGAGACTCTTTTACTAATTAAAAACTGAGACATCGTTTTATTTAATTGTGAAAAGACACTTAAAACTCTCCGCTTCCATTTAGTACTAATTGCACGAACATAGGCTGTCAATGTCATCGCCTCACACCCATCACCATGGTGACGAGCATCCGCCACGCGACAACCAAATGACCCTTAATCGTCACATCAACGAGCAAGTAAACTGCGGGCCAAACATTCCTACTTCGACTCTTACAATCCTTCACCGCTAATGCAATTTATTTATATACAGAATCTTCTTATCAAAAATTCACCAATTTTTATTTCCTTTTCGCACACTCAAAACTTGACTTAGTTCTAATGGCGCACCAAATTACTGCTTACATCGATTCAAATTGTGCTAAAAAAAAAAAAACAACTTGTAAAACTTAAAGGGAAACTAAGATTGCGTACTAAAAAAAAAAAAAAATATACAAAAAGAAAAACAAATCAGACGGAAGACCGTGTTTCTGGCCATCGTGTCCGCCATCTTTTGCAGACACCAATATAAATAAGTGCATTCATTGGGATTTACATAAACAGCCAAAACACGCCGAACTGAATGGCGATTAAAAAATCCTTGAATTTTCATTCTACCAACGAATTGTGGTTGTGGCCCACTTATTTGAACACAATTATACATTTACTCGTGTTTTAGGAGATGGATGCTTCGCCCGAAAGCATCGTGACATTTTAAAGTTTGACCCCTGGTTCTAACTTTCGTGGCAGCCATTTTGAATTTGGTTGCATAAACCAAAACCTGATATTAAACCACTTCAAAAAAACCACTCGGTTTTTGTTTTTGCGGCTTTTAGTGATGGCTTATTGGCTGTTTTTTTGGCGTCCATCCAGTTCGCATAAACCCCAAAAACGGTAAAAAAACCAGAAACTTTGAATGCATCTAATTCAATTTTAAACAGAATTCCTTCCGCTATCAAACTTCGAGCAAATACCATAAGAAAAGAATCTAAAACATTTAATTTTCCGGAAAATCTTAAAAAACTTCGGCACTAACGGAGACGGCGCTGCAATAAAAGAAATATACTTTCTTTTCTTTTCTCTCCTTTTTTTTTTTTTTAATCAAAACGAAAAATTCTAACAGTTCTTTTAGACATTCCAGTTTTAAATTCCACACCTCAATCCAACCGCTATTTGGCATTCGTTCCCAGACCTGGCAATCTGTGATTTCTTATCCCTTTTTCTGACAATTGTTCAATACACTTTTTTTTTTCCCTCCAAAAAATATAATTTATCTATTTTTTACTTTTTACATACAAAAAAAAAAATAATAATAAATAAATAAATAAATAACCATCTCATTTTTTCTTCCTTGCACCCAACTTGATCCCACGTTCATTTTTGCCATTAAATGTCATTTTGATGAGCCACTGAAAACACCCTCATTTCTCCCCCTCTTGATGTTAAAGATTGTTTCATTTTTTTTCATACGATTTCTGCCAACCTTTGCAACAAGCCCATATCCATCAACGCGAGCAAAACCCACAAGTGTTTCCATAACAACAGCCATCATTTCGCCCGATAAAACACCCCATCTTATCTTAATGGCGACTTCATTTTTCAAACTTCCAAACAAGAACAAAAGCAACGACGACTAGAATCGCTCGCCCAACAAACTGTACCAACAAACTCATTCCTAAGGGCAACCGTATCCATCCAGGGCCGCTTTAACGAGTAACTGGAAGCCCTAAAGTCACTCGTCGAACTTCAAAATGTTGTAACGCTTTCGGGCGGAACCATCCACCCACAAATCGTCCACTGGGTGAATACGAAACAATTTTAATTGCCAATTTACTACGTAAAAACAGAAAACACCGAAAAACCTCGAATTCACCTCGTACCTGAAACGCCCAATACGAGACAGAATGTGGCAAATAAACTTAAACTACGTACACTCGAGACTGGAGGGATTACAACGAGTTACGCACCCAAAATGCAGCTGTTGTTTATATTTACCTCGCTAGCAAAAGCTTTTAAGCGAATAAGCTTTAAAACAACAATAACAACTGTAAAAACTAATTGCACAAAAAACTGAAAAACCTAAAAATAAAAAATATATAAATAAATAAATAAATTAATAAATTAAGCCAAATGACAATATACAGAACCACCACACAACCGAGGCATGAAATTTATGTAATGCCTTATTAAAAATGTCAAGGTTGCATTTAAATAGTTCCTTCCACCGAGTCTTCTCAGACTAACAATACCAGACTTGCGTGCGTGTTATTTTATGGAGATTGAGTGCGCAATCATTCGCTGCGAGTGTTTACATTTTTTTTTTTTTTTTGAAAAACCCTTTTAAAAAAAAAAAACTAAGAAACCGTTTTTTGTCCTCGTCTCAATGTCACGAATTAAATTTTCAACACATAATACATCGCAAATCCAGCCAGGAGTTCATATACGGTGATTCGATACCCCTTAAATTCAAATTACCGGCGTAATTGTGACGGACAAGCCACAACACGTGTAAAAATGAAAAAAAAAAATAAAATAAAATCAGAGCAACACGATGCACAAAGAGACAATCGTGTTTGTCGCGTTGGCCTTGAGTTAGATTGACAATTCATGTAGCTGTAGCAATTTGCCTCCTACAACTAAACAGCACAAACTGAGACAAACGTGGTGCGACCACAGATACCGAAAAAAAAAAAAAAAACTCAAATCCCATACAATAAAAAAAATATAAAAATAGCCACAAACAGGAAGTAAATTCCACAAACAAACATAATCTACCATTGATTTCCCCACAAAATCCACAAAAAAAAATTAATATTTTTTCAAAAAAAAAAAAAAAAAAAAAAAAAAAATCAGTTACAAGACTGGATCGGTACATTTTTTCCATTTTGATTCGTTATTCCAGCACACCATTTTTAATTTACACACACGCAGCAGGCGTCAGTTGGCCGCCGGCACGGCTGCGTGCAAACAGACAATCTGATCTTTTCTTCGCAGCAGACTGAAATGCATATACTGGAAAAAGGATCGTAAAACGCACCCTAACAAATGTAGGCAAAATAGAGAAATGTGCTGTATGCATCTTATCTCAGCCCTAAAGAAGAAGTTTGGAATGTGTATATAGACTGCAACATAACCCCCATCCATGCGTGTAGAACGGCTCAATTTTCCATTTCCAATGCGAAGTAAAAGACCTCTCTCGACCGAATAAATGTCTCACACTTCAAAACTTGATTTATCTCCGAGGATTTTCTCCGTGCCACATAAACAACACGTACTGGATTCCTTTCTCTTAGTCAACCTTCGATTATTTCCTTATCCGCATCACTTCTTTCAATTTATTTCTCAAACCAATGCGCATTAACTTTACACGCCGACTTTACCGCGTTTATCCGTACGCTCGAAAAATCCAAACAAAACCGATGGAAAACACCGGCGAATTTAGCATCTGCGAGATATTTGCTCGAAAGAAATACTTCTCACCGTTTACTTTGCTCGGAAATGTAAAAACGAACGTTGTTTTCGTCCTTCTCGTCCTTACCCTTAAAGGAAACACCTTCGGTGTAGTGTTTCCATTCACGAGTGAGCGGACATTTTCAAATTTTACTACCAGATTTGAGTGTCCTAAGCCGTCGCTGCCTCACTGTTTGGCTTATTCGCCTTCTTTGTATTCAAAATTCACCCAAACTTGTTTTCCTTACAAAACTAAACAAAAATAAATTATAATAAAAATTAACACTTTCTACCGTTTATTATCACAATCTACATAACTTCTCAGCGAGGAGACTTTTTAATGCTTTTTACCTTTATAAAAGGGCGTACTAACGATGTAATCACGATCCCACTGTTTTTCTTTTCTTTTTTCCTTCTATTTTTTTTTCTTCAAAATTTATTTAAATAATAAAAACTTTGTACAAAACTTTTCAGTTCGCTCGTTTATACGAGCACGGGTGCTTTAAATGCGTTGGTTGACGCAAAAAAAAAAAAAAACGTGGTCAGACAGTTAAGGAATTAAAAATATGACCAAATGGCACCGGAAGAGTTCACGGAGAAAGAGGAGTCGTGGATGTTAACTACGCGCCATCTGAACTTTCAAATTAATTTCACAAAAGAAGCCGCATCAACAAATTAACTCCTTTTCCTCCTCAGAAGCGAAAGAAAGAAACAAAGACCCACATCTGCCCGCAAGAAAAAATAATAATTTTTTTTTTTTTTTTTTTTTAAAAATAAAATAAAATCTAATTACATTCCCATACAGTTTAATTTTAATTTCAAAAATAACTTGGTTTCATATCCATCATTTTCTCAAAAATGCAAGAAAAATTAATTCTTATCATTTATAAGCAATAAAATCAGATTAAAAAGTAATTTTTCTCGGTATACTTAATCATTCTTAAAGCAGATCGGCGAAGCATGCACACGCGGCACTAAATGAATTCCTTCGACAAAGGCGCTTACGTGACAAATTATGCGCACAAAGATGCGCTATTGCCTCCAACACGGCCATATTTGGAATTTAAAAAGAGCAAATCTTGCACCTTTTTTGAATAACAAAAGCGCCAAAATAACAATAAACCGACTCAAATATGCACGTACAAAACAAAACACATTTTAAAACACATCTCATTTTCCTGTCCAAATTCACAACAACAACAACAAAAACAACAACAACAAAAAAAAAATCTAATTTTTTTTTTATTGTTTTTTTTTATCGCTATTTAATAAAAACTAGGAATCTTTACTGCAGCACTTGAAAAATCATTCACCTCCATTCCCCACATCAACACACACATCTGCTTTCTACCGCTACCTGAACCACCAGATGGTTGCTATGACAACCCCATCAACCCATCCCCTGCTATTTCTCTCGCACCAGAAGTACAGGGTTGCTGTTGGCTGGCACGCGTCTTTTGATTACACCTTCCCTGAAAATGGCTCCCTATAAATAATCGAAAAAGCAGTTTTATTTTTAGATTGAAGGCTTAGCAGCCTAACCGCACCCCGTCATCGTACGACACAAAAATCAACTGGAGCGAGACTGCCAAAAACATGCATACAACCAACAAAAACCGAATCAAACTCCCCCCAACACACCATCCCACCCCACAACCCTCAATTACAACCTCCACGTGTCTCATCACACCATCGCGGACAACATATTTACACAAAATATAAAAATTAAACCAAAAATAATAATAATAATAATTTTTTTTTTTTTTTTTTTTTTGAGTTGTTATAAATTTTTTTTTATTTTGTTATCTCCCACGTGCAATCGATCCGAATTTCTTAAGTCTCGATTCATCTTGAACGGCGCATTCAAAGTGACAAAATACGAGTAATCTAAGCCGGCAGCTGTGACCATCACGTGGAAATGAATCACTAAAACACAAAACCCAAATTAACAGTCTCGCCAAACGAGACTTAATTTTCATTATTACAGTCTATTTACGAGCCGAGCCTATATAATGATATAAATCGACAAAAAAAAATGCTCCAATCATCTTCAAATCAGCCACTACGAAAAATCCACGTTTTCATGTTGGCACCCACACAATTCCCATAATCACCATCCACTGCCAGAACAATTTTATATTTTTTTTATTTTCTATTTCTTCTGCGTTATGGACAAGGTAAACTGGTTGCAACACATCATAAAACGAATTACGACGATTCTATTAACGACTGATGCAACGTATAATAACATTCTTCTCGCAGACACAAAAAGAAATAAAAATAAAACGAGATAATGGCCAACTTGGAAATTTGTCACTCGATGGAACCTTTAATATACTACCTGCCTTAAACCTTTTATCCCTTCTCAATTATATCACCATCGTCTAATTTCCTGTCCCTAGTCGCTTAAAACCTTAATCACCTCGTTACGATGCGCGTACATTTCAAAACATCGGCCCCGGCGTCAGGAGTCGTTTAATCTGTAGCCAAATATGTGACGAGTAATAAGGGATTACGTCCCTCGCGATTTAAAATCCATCGATTACTTTGTCAAAATTATTTTAGAAAAAAAAACTTCGCCGCATTTCGTCGACCAATCAATGGAAATGTGAAAGCGGGCGATTTTTATTTTGATTTATTGATGTCAAATGTCAAAAATAAATTAAGTAAATACTCGTATCATGTTTGGTGGTAAAATTCTACTTAAGACAGATAAATATGATTGGAGTTATCTCAATTTCGAGCTGGTATAGATGAAATAAAGATTTCAGTAAATTTTTATAACTTTTTATTTTTATTTTTTTAGAAAAGGTTTCGATTTCAATGAGTCAATTTATTTCCTGTTGAAGAGTCAACTAACACAATCACAAATTCAATTACCGAAATGTAAATTCATCATTACCAAAACTTGTTTAAATTTACCACATATAAAAAAAATAAAATACTGAGTCATTAAGCACAAAAACACAATTTCCTTCCAAACTACAATCGCATTTGTCATCTGCCCACCATCATCGCCCTATGGGCCGTCTCGACTCGGATTAGTTGCGGAAAATTTTCTTAAGAAACGAGCGAATTCATCGCAAATCTCATTTCATTCTCAAAAACCATTAATTAAACGCGCGAAACCTATTTTATTATTTTATTATTTATTAATTACACCTCCGCGGCTAACCACCCGAATAAACAGTCACGTGATCGTCACTTTAAGCCTAAAACCGCCGTTACCTTCGATCAATCGCCTCGATATCCATTAAACAAACACGCATCGGCATTTGGGGTTAAAAGTCAAGACGAAAATAAATAGATTACCATTGGTTCGTGGAGAATGACGTAATTCCAGTCGCAGTAATGCGGTTAGAAAATCACCTTTTAATCCCCCAAACACTCGCAGCCAGCAGTCACGTGGCTCTTGAGAAAATAAGTTGGGACCAACTAGACAGATATGATGATGATCCCGAGTTTACGGCTGACATTTTCATTCCGACTGCGACTGCACTCATCATTTTTAATTCACCGCTCCATTATATCTCGCGGACTAATGTGTTTATTTGATTGTTTTGCTCAAATCTTATCTCTCCTTTTACGCGAGAATAAAATTAATTATTCAACGTCTCGCAAATGCGCCATTTTTGGCCTCAACTTGGGTGGAAAAGTGAGCTACGTTTTTTAGTAAATAAATTACTAATGTTGTACGCAGAAGGAAATCCTAGCTCTTATAGGCTTTGTTAATACACACTCGAGTTTGTCCGGAGCCTATGCCTCATTTCCTTTATTGCACAAATATTAGATTTGCATTTTTCCGCCTGATTTATAGCGAAAGAATTGTTTGAGATTAGAATGATTTATACCTGATATCGCATTAAAAACTGTTTTCTGAAGAACCGTTCGCTCGCTAGTGGTTTGACGAATTTACGACTTTGCGCGGTATAATACGAGATTAATGCGCAAACTCGCACGAAGGTATTTAAAATTTAAAAAAAAAAATATATATATATAAAAAAAAATCATCGGGTAAATAACCCTTTTAACTGAGTGAAGGCCGGCGAGAATTTTAAGAGGAAAAAAGTTGTCGGAGACAAGCAGACGACGGTTAGGATGAGGAATTTGTTCGACCGGTCAAAGAACTGCGCACTGACTCAACCCAACTTGGATGGAAACCAAAACGAGCGTGAATTTTAATCCTCGAGTTCTCGTTTAAACTAATACAGCAACAAAAAAAATTTTTAAAAAAAATTAAGAGAATATTTCAAGTTGGGCAACAAACTTTTATTTTTATCCCAAGATTCCCAAACCCTAAATCATTTTTCACCCACCGGAGTGGGAGTTCACGAGTTCGTAGTTACGAATGGCCGCCAACAGTTTGTTGTCATGGCAACCCCCAAACCGCGCTTTTCTAAAACATCGCGGATTGTGTTTCATTAGGAGAATTAAAAAAAGATCGCAAAATATTTCTCAATTTTCAAGTTCTAACGCGATATAACACCCAAAACCGTTAAATATTTGAAAAAACTGTAACTTACCTTGGAATTTGTCTACGTTACTAGCTATTGAGTTTTTGACGTGTGAACTGGTCGAATGTACAATGTTTAGAAAGTCATTTTTCACACTTTGTTTGTAATTCTCCTCCATTTGCGGCGTACAGCACGTGTTGTGCGCTTTACAGACCTCCAAATCTAACCCTGAAAAAGTGAAATTTCCTTTCGATTAATCATCTTGGCAGTGCTCAAGGTTAACGTCACAAAGACTTACCGCTTCGTGGGGACTCGGGGACCATCTCAGCTGTTCCTATTTTTTTCATAACAAAAATCTCGCGCACCTCCGAGCACAACAAGTTCCTATCCGCAGCTTGTGTGGGATTGATATTTTCGTTTTTCCCCGGCTTTCCGCTCGAATCAATCGCCGCTGTTTGTTCCGACGAACCGTACACAGACACAACCACCCACGCCACAATACACCACGCAGTTACGCACACTAAACAATTTCGTCTGGCCATTGTTGAACTTCGACTCGCTGTTACCGTCCGCGTTAATCCCTAGCTGGGTTCGAGACAAGAAGGAGACGCGACAAACCGTACGCACATAAGATAGATTTAACTAATTTCACCGCCGATCTTCCATCAATGTCGACTCCGCAGATTCTAGGCGTGCAGCACCCGCAGCTCTCGGTGTACGAGTCCACTGACGACGCGGGAGGGAAACGAAGGAAGGAAAGAGATTCGACAGCTCGCGAGCTCATTGGCTGGATGCGTCGTGACGTCGCGCGCACAACGGATATTTCATTCGTCACGTTCTCGTTGTATTACTCGCTCGCGTTTGATAATTTGTGACGTTAATTACCCGTTTAGAAAAATGACAATTCCGGCCACGTGCTGACCGTCTCCGCTGCAGCTCGCTGCAGATGTCTCGAGAGTAGTAAACACATTTGACCTTTGAGACGAATCTATCGTTTCATTTTTTCCATAGAAAACAACAGTCACACTTTCGCGGAAAATAGAATCATGCGCGTATTTTATTTATTTCGTTAATAATCTTAAATTGTGCTTAAGTAGGAAATATAAAATAAGTAGTTAAAACAAAATGCACTTTTTCCTCCAATATTTTGAAGAAAAAGTTTATCTACATGAAAGTTATCTTGGTTCGCGTTTGGTTCACTTGCCAAACGTTCAAATCTTCGTATTCCTCGATCGCTTCGTCCAATTGGTCCGGTTTAAAACCCTTAGAAGTGCAACGCTCGACCACACTCGCCATTGTGATGGTTTTTGAACCGCTTTCGGTTACCATATCTCGTATAACCGAGAAAATCTTATCCGTCGCCGTTTGAACTCTGAAATATTAAAACATTCGCATTAATTTAAATTGAATTAAAAATTTTCCAACGCGAGTGAATTCACCTCCCAGTGAATTCGCAGCTTTGATTGATGGAAGACTTAGACATCTCCATCAACCGCATAGCTTCAATTACGTCGTCTTTTTCAACAACGTCGACCAAACGAAGCCGAGCCTACAAATCACATCGTTTGAAAACTTAAATTTCACGTTTTAATTAATAATTCCTATACCAAAGCAGTCGACAAGCGCAAAATAGCGAGCAAAGTACGAGCCGACGTAAATGTCATATCTTTATTGTTTCTGGCGTCTCTTCGCAGCTCCACGTACGACGCGACGATAAAATCAGCGAGTGTTTCCGGAATTACGGGTCGTTTTGTCTTGCACAAAGCTACGTAACGTCTGCAACGTATTAATTAGTGTTAATCAAATGCTAAAAAATATAAACAATAACCAAAACACCTCATTGTTTTCATGTCCAACGGTTTGGAATCGCTGGGCGGCTCGGCGCAATGTTGATGAACGTAAGTAATATGCTGAGCCAACTTAAGATCGGTTTCACGGTCCGCTTTGTCTTGGATGAGCCACAGCAAGTCGAACCGCGACAAAAGCGCAGCTGGAAGTTGAATGTTATGCTCGATGGATTTTTTCGGATTGTATCGCCCGTACGCGGGATTGGCAGCTGCCAAAATGGACACTCGAGCATTCAAACTCGTGAGTATCCCGGCTTTTGCAATTGATATTGTTTGCTGTTCCATTACTTCGTGGATAGCTGTGCGGTCGCCATCCATCATTTTATCAAACTCGTCGATGCAACATACACCTTGATCGGCTAAAACAAGGGCGCCACCTTCGAGCATTAGTTCGTTGGTAATTGGATCCTTCATTATAGAAGCGGTAAGACCGACTCCGGACGAGCCACGACCGGTCGTATATTGGCCTGTAATTTGAAGAAAAATATTAATTTCATTTGTTTATTTTAGAAAATAAGAAAAATTTCGAACTTCTCGGTGCTAAACGGTCGATGTAAGAGAGTAGCTGGCTTTTGGCAACTCCAGGATCACCCATAAGACACACGTTGATGTTGCCTAAAAACAGAAATTAATGCGTAAAAATGTTTCGGTAATTGTACGAATTTATAGAATACGAACCTCTTATTTTCATGCCGTGCGGATTACAATCAACTCCTCCAACCAATAGCAACAATAAGGCTTTTTTGACGTCTTCGTGGCCAAAAATCTCGGGTGCAATACTCCCTGCAAGTTGATCGTAAAAATCGTCCTCTGCAAATTGAAAATTTAAATTTATATTTAATTTTATCAAAATGTGTTTTTTAATTATTATTTTTTTACCCGCTAGTTTAATTATGTCTTCTTGAGTCAATTCGTGAGTCATTAATTCGTCGTCTTCCGTTTTATTCATTTTAATAATCCTCTAAAATGAAATTACTCGTTAAAATTAATTTATTAACAAACTTGGGATTGTTTACGTGAGCATCTAAGAACGTTTCCGACAGCAATCCTTGCGACATTTGACGAAATCCAGTTTTCAATAACGGTAGAAATATTCCCGTCACACCGATATGGTCGCCAGGAACAGCCAATCGAGTTAATTCGCCTTTTACATACACAGTCATGGCTCTGGGAATGTTACCAACGGGCACTTGATCGCTCTAAAAAAAAAAGAAAAAGACAAAAATCATATTTCTCTAATGTTCTAACGTGAGTCTCAGAAAATACAAAAAAACGTACATGTTCTTGAATTTTTATTTCTTGGAATTTAATGAATTTACTTCCTCGAGTCTGTAGATATAAACGTCCGCCCGATTTATTCACTCGACAATCGTCACTGGGACACATTAAAAGCGGCATAAATATCGGCGAACCAATCTGAACGTAAACAAATTAAAATTATTGCAAACGTGCAGTACACACATTTTTTTTTTTTTTTTTTAAATGTAAAAATATTTACCGGTTGATAAGATTCGGCTCCACATTGATCACACGTGTAAGTTGCCACTTGCATCATCGGTCTTACTTCGCTGCACCTTGTGACAATACCTTTAACGTAAACTAATTTACCAACGTGCTGCGCTTTCACATTACGAATGGCGACCGGTTTCCTTAACGGCGAAAACTTAAAGTACAATTCACTAAAATATAAGATCGAAACTGAAAATTAAGTTCCACACCAAAACAAAAACAAACAATATGTTCACGTACAATCGCCTTAATAGTTCAGCAGGATATTTATTCCGTGGATCCCTCGTATCTCCCGGTTGCCGCAATCGTTGTTCCATGAGCAGCCGATGCTCAATGTAAACATCCAACACATCTCGAGCCACCACCTGGTGAAACGTAACATCGAGTAAGAGTCTGAATACAGTATATTATAATCCCATATCTTACATCTCTTTCCTTGTAATTCGGCAATAATTCGTAAATAACATCGGAAAATAAAGCCGAATATCGACGAGTGTTTTCGGTAATTGCCTCTTCCAAGTCCGGGTCAAAAGATTCGACATCTTCGAGATCTATAATGAGTGCCGTTTGTTCGCGATGGGCTAATTGCGTCTGAAATTAATTAATTATTATTACGTTGTAATTTAGTTGTTAAGACGAATATTATTACCAACTGTTTGGTATATTTGTACTGTTTTTGTGAATCTTTTTCGAGTTGGAAGTCAATGAGAAAAGTTTTGATTTTTTCTGAAATAAATAAAACGGATGTAAATTGATGGTAAAATTCGTCGTGCACTGTATTAACCTTTCTCGGAAGCATAATCTTTGGGAGCCATTCAATTAACCTTGATTTACGTAACGATAGGCGCTTAGCGCGAATGTGTTTCTTTCGATCTTGATGCGGAACAACAACAAAGAAAAGGAATTTGCCGGGCGGGAAAAACTCGATGTACTCTCGTTCCCAAAGTCAAACCCAATTTTTTTTCTTGACTATGAAAATAAATTATAAAAATGAAAAAAAAAAAAATTAAAATGTTACGTTACTTTTCTTGAAAATCTGTTTTATTTTACTCTTTTTAAATTTCCTGGTTGTTGTTTATAAAAACATTCGTGTTCTTCATTTTGAAGAAAACCGGCATTTTCAACGTATTTATTACTGGAATGACAGAACTTGAAGGAATAGCTAAAAATTAAGGAAAGATTCTACGATTTATTCCCGGAATCAAACTTTTAAAAGGAACTCTCATTTAATGTTTGTAATGAAAAGTAATCGTGTCTTCAGTTATCTTATCTCGAAACTAAAACTTTTCAACCTTGTTTGACATATCAACAGAATTCGAATTAATCCAACACCATGTGGCGATCATCCTCATTTAAGGTAATTTAAAAAACAAGCGATAATTACAATAATTCCACGCAATTAAAAAAAAAAAACTACAAAACAAAATCAACCACGTTTTATAAATACTCCGGCCACAAGAAGCGCGCAATGCGCACGCGTGGTAATGAAGGCAGATTATCTGGAAGGAGTTCATGTAGAGATGGTAGGAAAAACGTACCTGAACTGCTAAATGAAGCAAATAACGACTTGTCAAATAATTTTTCCACGTTTTACGTACTTACTTATCCTTTTCCTACCTTTAGCACAAGTTGAAATCAGCGCAAAAAGAGAAAGTAAAACAATTTATCGCCTTTACGCAGACTGGCGAAAGGACAGCAATCTATTGCTTAACTCAACATGACTGGAAATTGGACATTGCATCGGATAATTTCTTTCAAAATCCCGAGCTGTATTTAAGAGAACCGAAAGCAACTATCGATAAAAAAAAATTAGAACATTTATATAATAGATACAAAGGTAAATCATCAAGCGCTCGTGTTGAGTTTTGACTTAATTCGTGAATTTTCACCGCAGATCCCTCAGAAACAGATAAAATTACGGCAGAAGGCGTAATGAAGTTTTTAGACGATATGGGACTTAGTCCAGAAAGCCTTTTAGTCCTCATTATTGCGTGGAAATTTAAAGCGGCGATGCAATGCGAATTCACAAAAGAAGAATTTGTCAGTGGGATGACTGACTTAGGGTGCGTATTTCGATTTGCGTGAAGGAAACGCATTGAGTTTGTTGCGTTTGTTCAATTAGATGCGATTCAATCGACAAGTTAAAGGCGAAACTGAGCACGTTGGAAACAGAACTTCGAGATATTTCAAAATTTAAAGATTTTTATCATTTTACTTTTAATTATGCGAAAAATCCCGGTCAAAAAGGATTAGGTTAGTGTTATTCGCGGCTCATTTTACACTTTTTGTATAATAAATTGACGATCATTCCAAAACAGATTTAGATATGGCAATTGCTTATTGGAATATTGTATTATCAGGACGGTTTAAGTTCTTAGATCTCTGGTGTCGATTTTTACAAGTAAATATTCGTTGTTTCTAAATGTTTTTAATTGTAATTAATTAAATGTTGCCATTAGGAACATCATAAACGGTCAATTCCAAAAGATACGTGGAATCTACTGTTAGATTTCAGTAATATGATAAGTGATGACATGAGTAATTACGACGAAGAAGGTAAAAACTAATTAGAAAATAATAAATAAATAAATAAATAAATAAATAAATAAACTGACCGAAATTTGTTCGTAGGTGCGTGGCCTGTTTTGATAGACGATTTTGTCGAGTTCGCCAGACCGCTCATTAAAAAGAACAGCAGCAGTAACACAACGATGAAGAGCACAACAGTTTAACTGCCATTACTATTAACGAATTGAAAGTTTCATCCTAATTAAAAATATTATTAAAGAAATCTCCACTTGTACATAGCTATCATTTCCTATAGGCTTTCAATATTAGTATATTTTTTTTTTTTTTAGTTTTGATGTGTAAAAGAACAAAAACAATTTTAAATTTTATGGTTTAATACATAAAAAAAAAAAAAAAAAAAATCAAATTGCTTTGTATTCAAGTGCCCTTTTTTTCCTTACAGTTTATCACATTTCATTAGAACGTTCTGTAGGAATAAATTATTTTCACTACCGGCAAGGTTCGGCATACTCATCGTGCTTTTTACTCGGTTGCCTTATTTCCAAATAATAAAATACACCTAGAAAACCGAAATGAAATTACGAACCTTTATTACGTCTCTTAAAATGAAAAAAAAAAAAAAAAAAAAAAAGAAGACAATTTCGCTTAAAAATTAATCAATAGTGAATGAACACGAACAAAAAAAATAAAATTACATAGTAACAAATAGCGCTGGAAAAAAGGGAAGTGTGTGTTTTTTGTCATTTTGGAATAAAATGTTATTACCACATCGCTTTCTTCTTGATATCCTTATTCTTAGCCAAACTCTCGGCCTTTTTCTGAGCTTTGTGCTGCTTCAGAAGATTCTCCACTTCTTCCACACTGTGAAACGACTTGCTGTCACCGTCCCCGTCGTTTTCCAACCTCTCCGGCGTTTGAGCCCGCGCCAACTCGTCGTCCGCAGTTACGTTTTCCTCCTTGTAGTACGGAACAACGGCCCGCGTTACGATTCCAGGTTTCGCACCGTCCCGCCCACTGCCCCGTCTTCTGACGCCTCTGCCCTCGCCGCGCCCACGACCCGGACGTTGCGATCTAAAGGGAAAATTTCCCCGTCCACGTCCTCTATTCGGCGATTGCGAGTTGCCGCCACCCCTTAGTTCGGTGCCACCTCTGGAATATGGCCGAGTCGAAGCACCGCGGGCCCGAAACGGACGTCGTGGCGAATACGACTCGTTAGAATGCAAATTCGATCGCGAATAATACTTGTCGGAAGATTGAGACCGAGATCGAGATCGAGATCGGTACGAGGATTTACGTCGTTTCGAATAGCGACTTCTGGAGCCCGAACGTGACCGAGAACTGAACGACCGAGACCGCGAGCGGGAATAAGAATAGGATCGTGAACGGCTGCTTCTCGACGTTGAACGAGAATAACTGCGACGGCGTGACCTGGATGAACTGCGCAAACGACGTCGTTTGTTCCTCGAGCTCCGAGTGCAAGATCTAGATCGCGACCGGCTTCTCGAGCGCGATCTGTGCTTTTCGCGACGCGCGTCTTGAAATTTCGGTCTTGCCGGTGGTAAAAACAACGTTTTGCTGCTGGGTTTCTTCTCGATGACTTTCTTCGGACCTGGATTCTCGGCGTTCGATGGTTTTTCCAACGACGAAAATATATTTATCGGAACGACCGTCTTTCGGTCTTCGAGTTTCAACGGCTTGAAGTTGTTAACCCACATCGACGAACCCGCTTTGTCGTCGGAGGTCGTCGACGCGTTCAAATCGGGATCTCCGGACTCCTTAGGTGGTAATTTGCTCAAGTATCTTTTGCCAATACTTTCCATTTGATCCGCTTTCATGACAAAAGTTACTTTTGGTGAGGGGCATTTCCCACTCGAGTCGAGTTCGTCCGATTTCCGATTGCTTCTACGAATTAAATGTTTCAAAAATAAATTTGTTTCTTTATTTATTGTTCCTTACCTCTTATTGCCCTTCGCGTCGCAATCATCCGAGATTGTTGTGTCAAATTTTTTGTAATAAGAGTTCAAACGAGCTTCCAAGTCTTCAAAATCTAATCCCGACGTAGTTGTTGTTGTTTCGCTCGATCTACGAAACAAATTAAATTAGCGGTGAAATAATCGAAAAATGCGATTGTGATATTAATTTTATTTTATTTTATTTTTAAATCTCACGGTAAAAATTGCGACTCGTGAGGGAAATCTTTCCCTTTATCGGAAAGCATTTTATCCGCAAATTCCAAGAAACTTTCATTTTTTTTCAATCCTGATTTTTCATTCTCGATCCGACTTTTTCCTAGAGATTTTCCGTCAAATTATTTTTGATATTTTTTTTTTTTTTTTTTACGGTTTTTCTACCACTTCGTTCTTCTCTTATATTTAATCGGTATCCTCTGGGTAAAATTTTCTTTTCCTGGAGCTTGTCATTCGAATTATTCTTCCCAGGACTCCTTTTTCTACAAATTAAAAACAGCAAAAATAAGTCAAGAAAATCTTGAGAGATTTTTTACCTCGATTTGGATCTTGGCGACGGTGATCTAGATGACGTTGAGCCGGACGACGACCCGGACGAGGATGTCGAAGACGACGACGACGATCGTCCCCGATGTTTAATTCTATTTAATAAAAATAAAAAATACAAAAATACATGAATCCAAAACTCGATTCGCCACCATTGAAATTTTACTTCTTTTCTTTTCTTTCCTTTTTTAACAATTGTTTTAATTTTTCCCTCGTGTTACTAGACGACGGTTCACTCGCTTCTTTTTTTGAACTTTTCACTTCAACAATTTGAAATTTCCTTTCTTGTTTCTACAGAAAAAAACCAGTCAACATTACAAAGAACATTTTTGCTTATTTCATTTACTGCTTTCTGATTTGCTTTTTCTTTAACTTCTAATAAATGAATGGCTTCATTCGCTTCTCGGTGATCAGGATTAAATTGCAGCGCCTTGTAAAACAACTTATACGCCATTTTATTATCACTTTTGTCTTCGTGTCTAGACAAAAAATCAATCAAAATGTTTTAATTAATTCTCTTATCCATTAATAATTGCACTTACTGTCTGCCGAGAGCAACTAATGTTTCCACCATATATTTACGAGCGTTGTGATGTTTAGGATTTATTTCTATGGCCAACTCAAAATCTTCCAGCGCTCGAGTGAAATTGCAATTATTTGCAAATCTATTTTTTAAAAAAAATAAGTTTAAATTCAAATGTATCGATGTAACAAATTTATTACAGAGCTCCTCTTGCTACGAGAGCTTCAACATTCTCCGGATCGATTTGTAAAGCCTTGTTTAAGCACTGGAAAGCCTCGGTGTGTCGCCCGGCTTTAAAATGACTTATTCCATCAGCAACGCTTGAAAAACGATGTAAAAAAGTACGTTATTATTTATTCATTCGTGTAAATAATTACCCGTGTCAACCTTTGCAATGCCCATTTAGCTGCTTGTTCTTTTCGCAATGAAATTGCATATTCTTCCGTAACATATTCTTTTCTGCATAAAAATTCTTATTTTAATTCATTTAAATTAAGATTTCGTTTAATTTTTTTAAATTTTTAATCGTTTGTTTTTATTTCTTCAATTTTTTACTCATTCTCTATAATAAAAAATTAATATCAGTTTAAAATAATAAAAAACACAAAATATATACTTAAAAAAAAAAAATACAAAAATAAATTGTTAATTTAAAATTTTTCTCAACTTACTCATGTAACCCACTCATGAGTGACGGCCTGTCTTTGTTTAACCCCATTATATCACAAATATACGGTACATTGCTCGGATTCATAAAGCCGGTTGACTGTTCTAGTACAGTTTCGTACATAGCACCGTGCAATTTGGTCGTTTTCCTAAAAGAAAATTTTTACGTTAACATTTATCGTTTAGTTCAAAAGAGAAAAAAAAAATTTACCTAAAATTAGGTGGCAAATTCTCTTCACTTATTAAGCCCTAAAATAACAAAACAAACGATTAGATACGAACAATTAAAATAAAATCTGGACTAAATTCACCAATTTCATTTTCGCGTGCGTTGGGTTGCAATCACTCTTCATAGAAAGAATAATTTTCTCTTCTTCAGGCGTAACTTCTAATACCACACCTAGGTAATAAAAAAACAATAATAAAAAATAGTTTTAAAAATTACGTTACCATAAAAAAATTTAAAAATACTACATCGAATCAAATCTTTTATTTGGTAAGTATCGATCGGGCTCTCGTGCGCTGATACAGCCACAGCTTGATTGATGGGACACAAAGCCTGAACAAAAAAATAATCAAAATAAATTGTAAAGTTTATTCGATTTATCAATTCCACAGCACGTGCCTTGATATCAAGATCATAAATCTCCCTAATTGGTCCTGCGTCCACACATAAAAGCTTGAGAATAAATCCAATTGCCTGCTTGGCATGAATAATTCCGATCACAATATCGCCTTTCCTTAAACACTGAAAAAAAATAATTTAAAATTTATATATATATTTTTTTCCATTTTAATCAATTTTTTGTTACCTCTAAAAAGTGTTTATGTCTCTCTTTTTCCGGAACTCCCATAAACGCTTCGAGTGGAGGCATAACAGCATAATTGTCTTCAACAGACAATTTAAACCAATGTGTGCAATCATCAGAAATTTTCTTTCTTCATATACATTACCGTCATCGTCCAAATCAAGCAGCATCATTGAAGTTCTTTGTTTTGGCTTCTTAAATAACATGTGAGCTTTTCGACTTATGAACTCGAGAATTCGACATCTTTTCGCACCATCCTCCAGTCTAAAAAAATTTAAAAAAATAATAAATAAATAAATAAATAAATAAATAAATACAAATTGACAAAATATCGTCATTTTAACTTACTTCGGATCTTTATACCGTTTGTGGAAATCGGAGTAAGTGACCTGCCGTGGATCCACGAGGGTTAAAATATCCATGCCGCAAAATTTTGCCATCGAACGTAGCAAATCATTGCCATGAAAATTCAGAGCCCTCTCTAGCAATTCGGGCTCCATTTTTTATTTTATTTTTTTACTACCGCTTTTGTTTTCGGTTCTTTAAATTACAAGAAAAGGAATCAAATTTTCCGGCAATCAAAAGCGAAAAAATATGCAAACTTGGGTTCGAAAGAAAGGTGCTAACGATATTAATCAATATTGATCGAGTTAAGCTAGTGGGTGCAGCTGAATATGTTTTAAACGTGTTTTTCGTTCTCACCACGCTCTTCGGATCTTTGATCACCAAATCAAAGAAACAACTGTAACTAAATTCTACCTCACAATTAATCAATGGACTCAATCAATTCCTGCGTGTATACCTATTTGTTTGTCTACTAAGAGCGCTGTGCCGCTGTTTACGTTTTATCTTCATCAATAAGAACCCAAAATAATGCCACCACGGAAGACGCGACCAACATCGCTGAAAGAAAAGGTGCGCGCTTTGTGGAAAAAACGGAACCGGAAATGCAACAATTTCTTCCGTCTAGCGTATATTATTTATTGTATTATTTTCTATTTAAAGCATTAAAATGTTTTCCGAAAACGATTCTATTTTTAAAATGCGTAATTTTCAATTTGGTAGGAAAAACTATAAAGAAAGTTGACGACGACAGAGTGCGCGACGTACAATTGCGCGTGATTGTTAGATGCATTGTGGGAAGAAACAAAGCGCATTTCGCCATTTTGGTAAGACGGTCGCCTAGAGTCGATCTTTTCGCTATTTGTTTACGCGCGCACAAAATGGGCCGATCGCGTACTCGTAGCCGCTCGCCGAGACACAGGCACAGAAGTAAACGCAACAAAAAGCGATCGCGTTCGCGCGATAGAACGAACAAAAATCGACATCATCCTTCGCGAAGTCGATCGAGAGACAGAAGTTACAAATCAAGGTACGCAATTATCGACGCATTATCAAAATGACATATTCAATTTTTGTGTTTCCAATTCAGGAAAAGATCGAGGTCATCGTCTTCATCCGGCACGAGTAGTGAGGAATTAGACGAATTTGGCCGTGCGGTTAATTTTCGAGATATGAAAAAACGCGAAGAAGTGGAAAGGTTGGCGGAATTGGAGAGACAAAGGTATAAAATGTCATTTAAAATGCGAGTGTCGAGACTGATAAGAGTATTTTGTCGTTTAGGCGTCAGAAAGAGTTGGAATCGAAAGTAATCGAGGAAGAGACGGCGAAAAGGATAGAAGAGTTGGTTGCGAAACGTGTCGAAGAGGAATTGGAAAAGCGTAAAGATGAGATAGAAGCGGAAGTTTTGAGGAGAGTCGAAGAAGCGAAACGAATTATGGAGAAGCAAATGTTGGAAGAATTGGAGCGACGACGGCAAGCCGAGTTGGCTGAACAGACTAAGAAAGAGGTAATGCTGATTTGGAGGAGACTGACGAAGCGCTCTACTGCCACAGGCTAGAGTTGGTGCATCTTGCTTGTGCTGGGGATAGAAACAGAAACTTTTATAATGGTTAATTGTCTCAGCCACAAAGTATTGCAACAACTCATTTGATTCGTGATATCAACGTGCAAACCAAGTTTTTTATTTTTATTTTTTTTTTATTTTAATTTATATTTTTTAATGTTTTAACTTGCTTTTCAGTTTTTATTTTATTTTTTTATTTGTTTATTTTTTATTTTTTTTTAAACTTTTTTATTGTTTTTAATTTAAAAAAATTTTTTTTTGTTTTTTTAACGAACAAAAAACTAAAAACTTCGGTTTTGACACATTTCTTCAGTTGATATCAAACGCCTGAAAGAAGATCAATAATTTAGTAAATATAATACATCTTCATCGATTTGAAAACCGCCACTAAAATTAAATTTAAAAAAAAAAATGAAAAAAAAAAAAAAAAAAAAAATCAATTTGG